>BQNB010038216.1:0-48903 GCA_026074375.1 Tanacetum coccineum | reverse complement strand
GGGTCGGGTTATGTCGGGTCCAGTGATTCGGGTTATCGGGTGAGACTAGTAACGACAGAGTATCTGAATGACTAAAATAGTCCAACTTGTGAGGGAAATGGTAAGCTAGCTTTTGAATGACTAAAATAGTCCACCTTAGATTCTTAAGAGTCTACCAGTCTTCTTTACATTATGTGTTGAATGTGTTCTATATAACTTTATAAAATGTAAATAATGATTGATTCGTCAGCCATGGACTTAACTATTCCGGTGTTTTTTTTGTTATAAGTCGACTAATTAACGAATAACGAGTTTTAAGCTTCTAGTGTTGCTATTTTTGGGTACTACCAAAGCTAAAGCTGTGAAAAGCAGCACTCCTTCCGTTTCGATCTATTACTTAACACATTGTCATATCTAATGTTTAATGCTAGCAACAAATTTTCTAAAGTGCCTATAACTCTTGTACGTCTACATATATTATCAAAATGCTATGGAGTATTTTACTACTACAATCAGTTGCCGTATGACTTTTGAGTATATTGTATATTCCTACTTTACTACATGTATGTCAATCTAGGAGAGGTAATGTAAAAGCACAAGTTCCACTTTTAGCTTTTGAAGCTGCCCAACCGAAAGCATTACAATCAGATTTATCAAATTATATAACGGGTCTTATCGGGTTGACCCGATAATATAAAATATCTAACCCTAACCCCCAACCCAGTTACACTATCAGGTTATTAGGTCTTATCGGGTTGACGCAATAACATAAAATATCCAACCCTATGCATCATCTTCTATTTACGAAGATTCACTCACTTCACACAGCAATATTCAAGCTCAACCTACAAACTATGCATTTAATATAAATAAATAATCAAATGACAAACATATGTACTACAAAAGACTAACTATAAGAATAAAAAAGGTTAGATAATTAAGGTTAGATTTAACTCCCTATACTAACAAGCACTGAACAATGGAACCAAGCAGGTCAGCTTTTATGAGCATATTTATACTTAGCATTGAAACTTAACCGAGATATTATGCAAGAAAACGGACAAGACTTTGTTACCTCATTATAACTCATATGGCGCCTCAACATCTCATTGTATGTCTCAACACTAAAATGATGAATATAGACGTGACTGGTAACGCGACCAGGTTGAGTGCATTAGAATTTGCCACTTTTTTCATCAAAAACGCATCATCTTAGCTTTTTCAAGAGCACATGCAGCATCTTAACAAGCGATCTTTGCTTCAAACCCAAATAAGGATATGCAACAACCTATCACAAAAAAATAAACTATCATGTATTCCATAAAAAAATCATAAAACACTGACCCTCGCAACCACCTTTTAAAGACAAGATTACTAAGGTATAATAAGTAACGTGAACAATATTTTATCATTCTCAAAGTATATTTTACAAATTGACTATAAATATGTCAAATCAATAAGTAGAAATACATCTTAGGTTAGCAGATTCTTTCGCAGGCTATGAGTGTATAAGGAATGTGATTGCATGGCATGTTACGCTTGCAGAAATCAAGGGTGTTCAAAAATAGATAATACCAAACAGCCTAATGTGACACTATAACAGTTTAGGGTAACAAGAAGCTATCAACTAATAACTATCCATAGAAACAAACCTTAAACAGCCCAATCATCTCAATGTTTGTGGCTTGAATCAAACTTAACTGTGGCAACAACGCACCTAGCAGAGCTTCATGCTATCTCATAAGATATAAAGACATTCCCACTTTATGTCAGTCTTCATTGCCTGCAAACCAGAACGGATTCACATAAGATGATTGTGATGAATCCATGTTGTGTTGTTATGATTTTGTAGATCATTCCATCAAGAAGAAAGATGAACAAGACTAGATAAAGATCTCCTTATAACCATTGATAGTAATATGCTATCACTAAAAACTTAACTTGCGAGTAATTATTTGTCAAGTAGACACTTGTAGAACAAAGTGGTCACGAAACATATCAGTGCCAAGACTAAGTAATAACCAATTATTAATCTCTGATAAAATACACACTACAGGATCATGACAATAATAATTTTCAAAGGCCTCTAGGAGCAACAAACAGATGTGCAACAATGCATTACCTTATTTTGTGCTTCCACCATTGTAACTAAGAAGTTTTAAAAGTCAAAATAAAGAAACAATAAAATACCAGTAAAAGAAAAAGTCGAAAGCTAACTGTAATTTTGTTGTTTTTCTCTTTGTCGAATTTTTTTAACTGTGTAAAATAATTTTGACGACTGCTAATGGTAATCGTATTTCTCTCTTCTTTGTCTATCTACCAGTTAGCTTTGAACTTTACTTTTTTAACTGTAATTTTCTCTTTGTAAAATTTTTTAAACCTCGGCCACATACTCAGTTTTAGCAGTTGTCAAAGATCAAAAACATGCAGGCACTTCAATTACTAGTAAAGGCCCATACCAGCGCATTGATATGCAAGCAGACAACACGAATGAGCATACATGTGTTCGCTCTTCCTCATACAGCACGGATTGTAAATCAGTGAATGATGTCATAGACGATTCAATATTGAGAGAGATAAGGTTGGTAAAACATGAAGAGGAACTTCTTTCCTGACGTATTCTGCACCACTGCCAAAAATAGAGGTCCATGTTTAGGTTATGCACATAAGATACACACATGTCACAATAAAAAAAAGAGCAACAGAAAAAGGTCTCCTATACACCATAGCATCATCTTCTTTCATTTTATAAGGTCCACAGCTTGTCAAGGTTTTATCGCTCACCCTAAGAGGATCCTGATTGGTCATTGAACAAATAAAATCTTTTAATCTTTGTTAAACTAAGTTAATTGTAATTTACATGTATAACTGTGTAAAGACCCTATGAGGTTACGGAAGCACTAGGAGACGGAGCGTACATGCTAAGGTCTTTGGAAGGAACTGTCCTTCCGCGGACGTGGAACATCGCTAATCTCAAGAAATGTTATCTTTAAGCTACGGCATGGATAAGTTTGTGCCTTGATTAGGACTTCTAATAAAGTACTCCATGTATTCTTATTCCATCTTTTGTTTTTAAGTTATGAATAAAATTCCGCGGGGTGTAGCTAACCCCGCGACTTTTTTTTTATAAAAAAAAATTTCCAGGTGAATCTTCATTTTCCTTAGTATAATTTACTTCATTCTACGCATGCATACATAATATGACGGATATCTTTGGATATCCACAGGTTAAGCACCCTAACAATTGCTTGCCGTGTAAGTGGGTTGCAACCCCAACAGCCATGGATTCTGCATCCTTGTTCTACGTGTATCTAAGACGTTAGGTACATATGAAAAGACTCCCACGGAGCATGTAAGACACTACAAGTGCGATTATAAACAAAATGCATTCAAATGTGATATATTACAAACATTGTCAACCATGGACATCCGTGGACATATTACAAACAAAATATTATCTAAGTACCACAGACGGTACTATGGTTAATCCAGATTATACATAGGTGGTAGAGACTTGGATCTAAGCAGCCGTGGAGATGCCTCATCTTCAAAAGCCTCTGTCTGTATAGCAGCATCCGCCAGTAGGATGGCTAGACCTTGAGGAGCAACAGTAGGCACTGATACTGGGATGCCATCAGACCTGGCATGGTGGGCAGAGCCGACCCTATGGGTACGACACACCACTCGACATTTTCCTTCTTCTCGAAACTGCTTCTGTTGGTCGCGATGGCATCCTCCAACAGCATCTCCTCTTGGGCGGACCAGGGATTTCTCGGATTGCGCACCTCAGGGTAGATGGGAATCTTTAACTGGGAAGTGCTGGGACGAAGCTTGCGGATCCATTCAGGCGCGTCTTCTCCAGAATCTCTTTCTAAATGTAGGGATGCCATGAGTAAGTCTATGGGGGCATCCCTCAACTTCTCCAGCTGATCAACCAAAGGGTATTTCAAATCCCTCAGAGCAGTAAGGGCCGCGATGTATTTCATCTCAGCCTCAGGATCATATGCCTTAATAGCGGCTAAGTCCAACTTAGCCTCCCCGTGCTCTAACCTATACTTGAGACCCTCGCTTATACCCTTCATAATCCTAGCGGACACAACATCAACAAACGCCTGCCTCAGATCCGTAGATTCCTCACACTTTATAATCGCTAGGCATAAACCATGCCCAATGACCCAGCGGCGACCTGCGATCGCCGTCAGCATATGAGGGTACAACTCCTCATCAAAATCAATGCTCAGAGCATCTAACCTTGCATCCATCTCTGCACACCGCTGCTCAACCTTTTCATCCTCAGATTTTTTAAACTCTTCGAAGGCGGCCTTTATTCTTTCTTCACCTGTGACCTGTGCTTGCAGAGTAGACACCTGCTGGGATAACAGATGGTTGATAACTGGGCACGGAGGCTTTCTAGTTCACCAGCTAAATCCACACTCTTGGCCTCCGCAGCCTTCTTCATATCTACCTCAGCCTCAAGTAGCGTTTCCAGGTTTTGGGTTCGGTTGCGGAGACCATGTACCTCCGTTTCCACGGTCCTGAGGGATCTGATTTCTTCATCAAGTTTCTTTATCTCCTCTTCCCTCGCTTGGATCTTCTGGTCACGTCTGGCTATCTTGGCTGTAGCTTTCTTCAGCAATCTGACCTCCTGTTCAAACCTGAGCCTCAGTTGCGAACCCATAGCCACCTGCCGTGCCAGGTTCATGTTGTACTGGCTCAAAAATTCCGTATTATGCAGGTGGCGCAGCTCAGAGAAGTACTCAGGCAGCACTATGTGATCCACCTTGTCTTGGCATGCCTTTGGGGAGTCCAGGCGGCAATTATTGGTCATGCCCCACCCCGACTGATAGATACCTCTGGACGATCCGCCTACGGAGGGGAAAGTTGATTTCCCCAAATTTAGACTCCTCATGGACAGCCGGACATTCACCTCAGTGGTGGCAACATCCTCCGTGGGGATCTCAGCGGCCGCTCCCTTAGAAGACCTGCATCCACAGTAGGAATGACCCGTTAGTATTACTACTTTGCAAACACAACACATAAGGAAGAGCATGTAGAAAATATATCACTTACTTGGCAATGTCTTACACTGGGTGCGGTTGCGGTTTCGTATACGACAGAGGCTTCGGGTCACTCACCGCAGTTGGAGTGTTCTGTGCAGCAAGCGGGGAGAATGTGAAGCCCGCATCTAACCCCATTGCAGCAAGGGATTTTCCTCCGTGGGTACTATGTGCGGGGCCGGATGCATGGTCTTTCCTCAGCACCTTGGGCGGTGCATTCGCTTCCGCCTCCTCATTTACTCTTTTACGGCGCATTTGCTTACGCCTTTTGTTGACAGGCGGCTCCGTAGCGGCCACCTCTTCTTCGTGCACCGCCTCCTGAACGACCTTTGTGGTCGTCGCAGTCTCCACAGGAGGGATCTCATGTGCTAATCCCTCCTGGACATGCTCCTCCGCCCTGGCTCCTTCAGCCAATGATGGGGTAGTCTTCATTGTCGAAGTCCAACGGCGACCTCTCGACAGTAGAAGGTGTCCCTGAGGATCCGGAGGCCACAGTTGGATCCTCCATGTCTATCACACGGCTCGCCGTGGTAGTTAATAGCGGCACTTCATGGGCGGCGCGTGGCCGCGTCCCAGTCTTTACCTTGAATGGGTTGGGGTTACGGATCAGGCTGAACAAATCCATTTCTGCAAATACACAAGAGGAGTTAGATTATTTTCCTACGACATAAAAATAATAAAGAAGGTTTATAATACACCCACCCGGTCGTCGTCATACAGGAACATGGGATACACGTCGTCCCCAAGGTAGTAGTTCTGGCTTAGCCCTACTAGGCATAATAAGTTTTCTGGTAATCTTTGGAAGGGGGCACGGTCCGTATTCAGCAATGTTATGTCTGCTGCGGAATAGGAACCCGCAATAGGCATCTCATCCCTTGGGGCGCTTGCACGCCAATCCACAGAGGTAGGGAATATCTTCTCGTCTATCCAGAAGAAGCGATTATTACAATTCTTTAAGGAGTCGAGGGGCTTTGCGTAGCATTGCGGGGTGTTCTTCCTCGGTCGTTTGCTAAACGACATCCATCCCGAATTAAAGGAAGGGATGTAGAATAATCGAAATAGGTTCAGTGTGGGAATTATGTTGTGGACACGACAGTTGATTTCAAAGTTGCTAACTTTGGCCGCGCCTATCACTGACAGTTGTGAGAGATTAATTTGGTAGTGTCCGAGTATGTCAAAGAGAAATTGTGAAAGAGGGATGTAGTATTTTGCGAATTTAAAAAATCTGGTGTAAACACCGACTTTGCCCTCTAGAAAATCCACGATGGTTTCCCTTAGGCCAGGCACCTACAGATGCAAGTTCTCTAGAATACCATACTCCGAAGTAAACTCGAGCAGATACTCTCCGGAGATAGTTGAGAAGGCACCTTCTAATTGTATGGTATCCCTACCCATTTTTATTAAGTTTTTATAAATGGCGTGGTGTACTAACCTGTGATTAAGGAATTCCGAGGAATAAAACATTTGTGCGGCTGCGTGCGTGAAAATGGCGGTTTGATTTGAAAACTGAGTAAACTTGCACAATGGTTGCTTGCCCTATTTATAGTATGTCCTCGACAAATGCGCCTGGTTGGATGATTGACACGTGTCCCCCACTTACTTTTTGGATGGCTATGATTGCGAGGCAGACGAACCGGTTGCTGGGCCCACATGTCCCATCATCCAGCCGTTTTCGTCGTTTCTCGATGCTCGGGTACTACTATTACGCTATAGGAATCAGCATGCGATTTAGGAGGTTACGTATTTTTGGCAAGGACCGCGGTATTTGTAGTCTAGGAACTATGATCGTGGTCCCGGCCACGACCACACCTCCTAGACTGGGGGGACATGATGACGTATAGTATGGACTGGCCCGGCCCACCCATACTATTATGGGCTTGGTAGAAGATAATGGGCCTCTGGCCCATGTATCAGGGTCGTGACCGCCAGTCCGCTGTCCGCGGCCGCGGTATCTTCACAAGATATTCCTAAAGATAACCTAACTAAATAAGAGATATGCTTTACTTATTTAAACCAACTAGGATAATGCCAAATCCCTAAAAATTCGGCCGTATCTTGAGCCGTAAGTCATGGAAATCCTAAAGGTTATTTAGCCTATAAAAGGAACACGGTCGTCATCAATGCAAGTATCTTCTATAAGCTAAAACCCTATTTACACTCGATTACTCCCAAAAACCATATATACTTACTCTCACGCCGGAGTCCAATCGTAGGATCCGCTCCCACGATAAGATTAACGATGCTTTCTTCCTTGTGTAGGGTCCTCCAAACAAGTTCACTTGGTACAAGAACAAGGTGCTACATATCCGAATAGCTGCCTATTCAGACCTAACAAGACCCGACCTAATTTTTGTATCAACAAATATTTCACCCAACAAAAAGTTGTTGAATATGGACAAAAAGTTTCTTTAGAACGAGCTTTACTTTTCCATAATTTGCTGTTGACGCATGAATAAAGTCGCCCATCTCCTTAGGGAGATTGGTCTTTGCAAGCTTTTTCAAAACAGATATAATGGTCTTAGTTTCTAAACCCACCGACACGGCCACATAAAGTGACTGGGGAGTGAGATTGTATTCGTGCAAAGACTCCAGTCTATAAGTACAAAAACCCCAAGCCCATAAGATCTCAAATCTTATGCACATAGATATAAACTATCAGTCAATATACTACCTGCAAAAAGGTTCGCCGATAGCAGTTAAGAAATCAGAAGCATGTTTATACAAAGGTGAGAAGGTCTCAAGAAAGATCCGTCCATCTTCACAAGCCCATAATGGGCGATTGGTGTGATCTGGTTTAAGTTCTAGTTTTGTAAAATCTATCCTTTTTCCTTCTCCGTCACCTTAAACACATAAATAAAACACACTCAACCAGTTTATTCCCATTGGCATAAGCCTACAAAAACACAACCAACATAATTTACTAGTCAGATGAAGATACCATATTGATCATCTTCTTCACCATAGTATGCTTCCTCTTCCTCAATATCTGCAGTGCAATAGTCCTCCTGCATTATATAACCCATACACCATTCCCTTAGTTAAGTCACCAAATAGGTATATATCATAATCTTTCAGTCCTTGTGAATTACTGTACAAAATTTATTAAAGAGCTGTAAATTTCGTTATTTCTAATATTAGCCTATTGTTTCAGCTTATAATATCCGGCTTATATTTCATAAGCTCATTCTTTGTGGCTTATTTTGAAACTTTTCGGCTTATATAAGCTTATCATGTCATAATAAGCTTATATAAGCCGAAAAGTTTCAAATAAGCCACAAAAATGAGCTTATGAAACTTAAGCCAAAAACCAGGTAAGCCTTGTTTAAGCTTATATAGCCGGCCCATGGCTTATTTGATTTTGGGCTTATGTTTCATAAGCCTACTATTTGTGGCTTATTTTGAAACTTTTCGGCTTATATAAGCTTTATCATGTCATGGTAAGCTAGACTAAGACACAAAAAATGAGCCTATAATACATAAGCTGGAAACCAAATAAGTCATAAGCCCGCTATATAAGCGGAAACAAAGATTGTAATTTACTAGTACATATTTCAATTGACGATGGCTACTATGCGACCTATCAATAAGAGGTGACCTAATAAAGCAACCTCTACAAAGCATCAATCCTAGATAAAAGAAATTTCACAGATGAAGAAATTCTTGAAAAACTAAAATAATCTTCGATAATATCTTCACCCGTGAAGATATTCCTAAAAACTTAAATCAAACGCGACTAAGAGCAAAACATCAATCCTCGATAAAAAAATTCACGGGTGAAGATATTCTTAAAAAACTTAAATACTCTTCTATAATATCTTCACCCGTGAAGATATTCCTACAAAACTTAAATAGAACGCGACTAAGACCGAAGCATTAACCCTCGATAAAAAAATTCATGGGTGAAGATATTCTTAAAAAACTAAAATAGTACGGAGTAATCTATAATATCTTCACCCGTGAAGATAAACCTAAAAAACTTAAATCGAACGCGACTAAGACCAAAACATCAATCCTCGATAAAAAATTTCACGGGTGAAGATATTCTTAAAAAACTAAAATAATCT
Organism: Tanacetum coccineum; assembly: GCA_026074375.1. NCBI lineage: Eukaryota > Viridiplantae > Streptophyta > Magnoliopsida > Asterales > Asteraceae > Tanacetum > Tanacetum coccineum. The sequence continues at coordinate 39,803 of BQNB010038216.1, read as the reverse complement.
TCTACAATATCTTCACCCGTGAAGATAAACCTAAAAAACTTAAATCGAACGCGACTAAGACCAAAACATCATTCCTTGATAAAAAAAATCACGGGTGAAGATATTATTAAAAAACTAAAATAATCTTTTATAAAATATTCAAACATTTACAGAAAAATAATAATCAAAATTACAAACCCTAAAATCGGTAAAAAAAGTAATTAATTGAAAATAATTACCACTATTAGCATTCAAATTAGCATTGGAACAATGTTTCAAACAAATTGAATACGTTAGTGATTAATCAATTGAGATTCCGATGGTGATTCCGGTAGCGATTCTAGTAGAATGCGGTGTTGAGAAGGTGAACAACGGTTGAAGACAATTGTAGAAGGTGAATGGGTGGTTGAACGACGGTGGTGGTGAAGGCTGTGGTGGTCGGTGGTGGTGGTGAAGGCTGTGGTGGTCGGTGGTGATGGTGAAGGCTGTGGTGGTCGGTGGTGATTGTGAAGGCTGTGGTGGTCGGTGGTGATTGTGAAGGCTGTGGTGGTCGGTGGTGATTGTGATAAAAGAGTTGTTGATGGTTTCACACTTAAAACGGAAAGTGTGTTTTTTTTTCATTTTATATAGTAGCCTTGAAATTCAAAAGACGGAAATACCCTTATTAGTATAGTTAGTGTAAATTTTGGATTAATCTATGCCTTTAGATCAAAAAAAGGAGGAGCTGAATAGAAGGCTAAGATCTCTTCTTTTCTTCTCACAAAAATTAGCCTTCTCACTTGAACGCGTCATATATATATATATATATATATATATATATATATAAAATATATAATATATAAATAAAATATTTAATTTACGGATTTTTTTTTAATTTTTGGATTTTTTTTAAAAATATTGTTCATGGCAAGGTTCGAACTTGTGACCTAGGGTTAAGTTCCAATTAAGTTTACCAACTGAGCCAAGCCACCATTTATGTTTTATTATCCAAAACTATAATAATATATTTAAAAAAAACAATCTTTAAAAATATATCAAGATATACTTCAAAATATATTAAGATATACTCTATAATTATTAAGATATACTCCATAATTATTTTCTTTAATTTTTTTTAAATTTTCGGATTTTTTTATTGGATTTTTTTAATTTTCATATTTTTTTTAAAAATATTGTTCATGGCACGGTTCGAATTTGTGACCTAGGGTTAAGTTCCAATTAAGTTTACCAACTGAGCCAAGCCACCATTTGTGTTTTATTATCCAAAACTATAATAATATATTTTAAAAAAACAATCTTCAAAAATATATCAAGATATACTTCAAAATATATTAACCATTAGCATTCACTACATATTATTAGTATCTATCCAGCGTAGTGAAAATCATAAGATGTACTCCATATAAAAAAAGTAGTGATATTTATATCTTAACCATAGGATATCAAATATGTGTAATGTGAATGTATTTATTTAAGCAGTTATAGTTGAGGGACAAGAATGTAAAACTAACCCGTAGCTACGGCTCCTGCTATAACTACGATTGCGGCTTCTAGCACGACGAGGTGGAGATGGTTAATTAAACATTTGTGTTTTAAAGGTCAGACTATAGACATGTGAAATTAGACTTGTCATATCTTTTGCGATATTGTTTATGCAATTGATCGCCCTTTCTAGAATGAGTTCTAATTACTAAAAGTCAGACATGATTTTAACTTAATACAAACACAAAAAACATTACAACTAAACGTCAAAGATTGTCTTCAAAAAAGATTTATGAACCGAAATCGTCTATTGAGCAAACACTATCAAAGATTGGTTTGCTATTAACAAAGACGATATTCTAACACGGGCAGCAATATGTAACACTATTAATAATGAAACGAAAAAGAAGAATGAAGATTTTATGTTAACACAAACAAAAAATTGTCTTCAAAAAACATGCATGAACCGAACCCGTCCGTTGCATCAAATTTTGGTTTCCTTTTAATAAATACGGTATTTTTCCTTCCCCTCCCCTCCTGTCCCCCTTCCCCCCCTTTTTTTTTCTTTTTTTTTCATGGACGACTGAAAAGGTCATACTATATATAATGAAACAAAAAAGAGAATTAAGATTTTATGTTAACACAACCACAAATTCCTTACAACAAACGACAAATATTGTCATTCAAAAAAATTTATGAAAACAAACCCACCCGTTATTATCAAAACGTAAAGATGTGAAAAAATATTATTAATGTTTTTAGGCATTATATTTTATCAACATATATATATATATATAACCGACAACTTGACTGATAGATTTGGCACTGACTCCGATAACGCTAGAGGGGTGCCGGCTCGAGCCATGAAGTCGCGCCATAAGGCTATGACGTGCTTTATGGCACCCGACACCGATTCTTCTAACGGTAAATCTTGAGAGTAAGGCCCATTTTTCAAAAGTCTTCGAGTCTGAAATTCATAACCAATCAATTGATAAATATGTTGAAATCAGAGGAAAAAAAGAACAATATATTGATCAGATTAGTAAACAATAAAGATTACAAAACATTATATAGAAAGTAAACTAACCTAACTCTAGCAACTAAGCGGGCCAAAACCAACGGGCTTATGGGCCTTTTTTATCTAACATCCCCTCTCAAACTCACAATGTTAGAGCGGTAAACATTGAGAGTTTGTCCAACCAAAAACTAAACTAAAACTGAAAAGCAAACAAAAAGTGGAGTGTCCCAGAGTGCACACTCGGTGCTAGACGAAGTCTCAATCCGATGCAATCCAAACTGTAATAAGGCGAAATAAGGTCTGAAACAACCGGACCAGGTCTATGCAAAACCAAAACCGATTGCAAAATCAGAGTAGAGCAACACACATACGAAGATGAACGAGAGCATATTCAGGCAGACAGACAGGTTTAGGCAGACATAGCAACAGGAACCGAACAGAGGTAGACGAAGAGCATATTCTATTAGTGGATGATTAGGCCCAAGCCCGGTTTGTGGGTTTTGGGTATTACGGTTTCACTATTATAAATAGTGGTTGATAATAAAGTTATACCTACGGGGTTTTCATTTTCTAACATGGTATTGGAGCAGGTCTGATCCTCATACCGAGGTGGCTATGTTGAGCCGCCTCCCTTACGCCATCCCGTCAAATACCTATTCTCTAATCACAATCAAAGTTGTCGTCATTATTCTCACTGTTAGATCCAAACCTTTCTTGCATAATTCTCCAAACCTTTCTTGCGTAATTTTCACTGTTAGAAATTTCAGTTGCAAAGATATGGTCCACGTGATACAAATGGTGGTGGATCTTGTTTGGTAGTCATCAAGTTTACTTTCTTTTTCTTTAAAAAATGTTTTTTTTCTTTTGAGGTTGAGAATACTTTTGGTTTATCCTCTAGTAGGATACTTTGGTTTATCCTGGTCCGGGATACTTCGGTTTATTTCGTAATTTGTGTTGGTGATTTGTACTAAGGTCACAAATCCACACGATTGTTAGGATACTTTGGGTTATCCTTTATGTTTCGGGATACTTTGGTTTATCCCGTATTATATAAAAAAAATAACAAATTTTTTTTGTTTTATTTATGGTTATCGGTTCGCTTCGCTTGAAGATTTGTCTACGCATGTTGGCGGATTTCTTCAACAACTACTGATGTTCGTGTGCGATGCTTTGTTTTTGTTGCTGTTTGAAGATCAGTCCGAGATTTTATCAACAAGTTATGCTTTTATTCCGTTAATGTTTTTTTTTTCTTTTCTAGTTTACTACTCCAGTCCGAGCTTTCGTGATTTCGGCGCTCGGACTGCGGGGGAGTATTAGTGGATGATTAGGCTCAAGCCCGGTTTGTGGGTTTTGGGTATTAGGGTTTCACTATTATAAATAGTGGTTGATAATAAAGTTATACCTACGGGGTTTTCATTTTCTAACAACTACCACCACCACCAATCATCTTCGCCACCACCAAGCCTCCCCACCACCATCACTACCAAGCACCGCCTCCACCACCAAACTCACCCACCACCACCGTAAATCACCATCGTTAAATTATTTAGTGTTAATTCATAACTACTCAAAACTTAGTCGGATTAGTTAAGACTTATTCATCACATCATCAACACCGATGCAAAACCAAACTAGACAACAATAATCCATTACAAACTGATGCAAATAACAACACCAATACTAGTGCAAAACCAAGCGGAACCAAATAAATATGTGCAGAATCAAAACTTAATCAGACAAACCATGGGATATAAACAATAATTGCCATTCCACAAATCGAACCATACATTAGCCGTCAAATTCTAATATCCAAAATCATAACAGTCGGACGTAATTATACCATTGCTTACAACAATTAAAGAAAACCAAAGACTAACCTCGAAACCAACAAAACAAATAAATCAGGCAACAATTGTAATTAACTTTTATACGTGTCTCAAGGCTTAATATAAAACTCATAATATCACCTAGCATCCATTGTAAGGGTGGAGGGTGTGGTTGAGGGTTTTCCCTCGCCACATCAGCTTCACATCATCAAAAAACACTTCTTTTATATTTTTCTTTAACTTTCCCTCAAGTATTACAACACTTTCTTTCTCTCTTATTAATTTTTTTCCTAATTTTTATCATTTAAAAATATTCATGAAACAAAAATATTACTTACAACATAATAAAAAACAGTTTCTCTCTCCTCAAAAAGTATTTCTCTTTCATCAAAATCAATTTTTTATCCCTACCATCTCTCGAGACTTAACTCTCGTAAAAGCTAGAACTTTTGTTTTCCCAAAATGAATAAAGTGGTGCTCCCGCAAGGAAATGAGCAAAAGATGATTTCCCGTTTGTTTTCCTTTGTCCACACCCACTCGCCTAATGAAACCCACAAATTCATTCTTCATATTAATTCCATCAACTAATCTAAAGTTACCACTCTTCTATTTGTTATTAATATAGTAATTCAATTCAGCAATATACCAGCGGTCCTTTATAGTTGAAAGGACTGACAACCAATAAAACTTATGTATATTGAATTCTTGGTTTCTCAAACCATAAATTAGAGGAAAAAATAATAAGAAAAATGATTTGTATGCTTAAAACATAAACCTAAATTTGTAACTAAGCATTTGATTGGTGCATTTCAAAAAATGACTGGTAAAAAAAGAGAAGAGAGAATAAGTGCAATACACTTGTCATGAAATGAATGATTAAGTATAACTTTAGGTCTTCTTTATAGGCATAAATATCAATGCTCAAATAAAAATATGTTGATCAGATTCAATAAACAGTAAAAATTACAAAACATTATATAGAAAGAAAATAAACTAACCTGATCCTAGCAACTAAACGAGCCAAAACTAACAAGCTTGTACGCCTTTATAGTCAAACAAAATACACTTACGTAACGTTAACCTAAATACATTAATAATAACATGGCCTATTTCTTTACCTAGTTTTTCACCTAAACAAGTTATCAAGCCTTGATTTTCAACAAAGTTTAACCTTAATGATGCAAAACATATATAAACATCCAACAACCACAAAAAAGAAAAACAATAAAACAAAATAAAACAAAACAAAAAAGATTAAAAAAATAAAATGTTAGTGGCGGTAAAGGTAACCGCTATCCTCCATCACCAACAACCACCACAACTTCCAAACATACTTTCCCACCACCATAAACTAAACCCACTTAGCATCCACCGTAAACTCACCGGAATAAGCTCGAGTTGCAGGTGTGCAAGTACTGCTGCAGAAGCAGCTAGTAGTGAGGTAAAAGAAGAAGATGATGATCAAGTGTTGCTTCTTGAGCCATTGGAAGTGAATGAGATAAAGGGAATTTGTAGTAAATGGGAGTGGAGAGGCTATAATATTAATTACCTCAAGTATGGTGGTGATAATAAGTTCACTCCCCCTGTGCTTCTTGTGCATGGCTTTGGTGCTTCTGTTGCTCACTGGCGCAGGTATAATAAATAATCAGAGCCGTATATGAGGGTGTGCGAGGTGTGCTGCCCTCAAAATATACATTCCATTATATAATTGGGCCTTAATATTCATTCTCAACATAAATTTATACCCTAATATAATTGTATCTTGTTGATATTTGTTAAATTTGAAGCTAGATCATTAAAATAATATGTTTTTTTTTTCAACGACTAGTATTATATATTTTTTATCCTCATGTTTGGTTATCACATAAGCTTTTGCACAGGCGTGTGTTAGCTTAGCAACGGCACTCTATATATTTATGGCTTTTTTTTAAGATATGATGATAATGTGTTTTTTTATACAATTTGAATTATGTGCAAGTAAATTGTAGACACTAGCGAAAATCAATAAGATGGACTAGCTAGTATGATTGCCTGAACCACGTAAAATGATGCATATCCTTATATGTGCATTGCTGTTGTTATTGTGTGTCAGTGTGATCACATAATTATTATTGCTTGGTCGCAAAGTTTCAAAATAGCTGGACGAATAATGAAGTTCTTGTAATAATTGCTAATTGGTGAATAGGTGGATTTATGTAACCTTGCTAGCAAAACAAAATTCACACATGTGTGGAAATACGGGAATAAGAAGAAAGAATGTGTTTATTGTTTTTTTTTTGGGTAACCATAGTTTCCGACATATATGCATCTGAGCTTTGTGTATGTGCCCGTATAGTATGTTCATGTAACAGTCCAGATCATTTGCTACTGCTTTAGAATATGCGTGAACTTGTCTATTAAATTTTAAACACTTGCCAGGAATATCCCGACTTTGGCTCAGACCAGTACAGTTTATGCCATAGATCTTCTTGGTTTTGGTGCTTCCGATAAGCCTGTCGGTTTTGAATACACCATGGAAGCATGGGCACAGGTATATTCTTGATTTGGTAGAAGTTTGGTATCACTATGTTAAAATTAACATTCAAAATTGCAGAATTCAATCTAATGATGCACCACTAAAATTCTATAACAGTTGATATCAGATTTCTTGAACGAAGTCGTCCAAAGTCCCACAGTGCTAATAGGCAACTCTGTTGGAAGTCTTGCATGTGTTATCGCTGCAGCAGGTGCAGTTATGTACTTCCATTCATATCTATATTCGGGTGAAACCAACTCATGCAAACCTAGTAAGATACATTATTTTCTTCAACTATAGATGCTCAGAATTCACTGGTTCGAGGGCTTGTTCTATTAAATTGTGCGGGTGGCATGAACAATAAGGCAATAGTTGATGATTGGCGGATTAAGCTTGTATTCCCTTTGTTGCTACTTATTGATTTCTTGTTGAAGCAAAAAGCCATCGCATCATTCTTCTTTGAGCGGGTCAGGCAAAGGTTCTCATCGTTTTTGGCTTCACACATATAATGAGCTTAGTATCAGAAAACATCCACATTGTAACTTCTGTTATTGTGTAACTTGTGCAGAGAGAGCCTTAGAAACATCTTATTATCAGTTTATGGAAATAAGGACTCTGTCGATGATGATCTCGTCGAGGTAATATTGACTTGATATCTTTTATTTTCTACTTTTACATCTATGATGACAAAAGCGTTCATCTTACACCAGATCATCAGGGAGCCAGCACTTGCTGAAGGAGCACTGGATGCCTTTGTCTCGATCGTGACTGGACCACCAGGGCCGAACCCGGTTCAACTGATGCCACAAATAAAAATACCCGTCCTAATACTGTGGGGAGATGAAGACACATTTACACCTCTAGATGGACCCGTTGGTAAATACTTCTCATCACTACCGTCTCATGTTCCAAATATTAGCCTTTGTATTTTACAAGGTGTTGGACACTGTCCTCATGATGATAGACCAAACTTGGTTCATGACAAATTGGTCCCGTGGCTTTCCGCTCTTCCTTCTTCATGAAAATGTTCTTTTGCATCCTCGTTTTACTGTCGAGGGGCTTTGATACTGCTTCTGGTTAATATGATTGTATAAACTGACAGCTCATACAGTCATGAAACTTCTGCACATATTTTGCATTGTTTCGGCTGCAGAATAATTGCTTACATAACATTCCACGTTCTGTATTGTTTCCAATATCAAGCTCGCCAAATCTAAGAATCTAATTCTTACCAACTCTCGATATATGTTGCTAGATACAGTATCAGTAACCGTTGAGTTTACCTTTTAACTTGTTATTTAATGTGGAACAATACGAAAATTAAAAATCATATGAGCATGACTTCCTTCAACTTTCGGAATTCGGTTCAATGCGTTCATCTTCAATTTGTATTGTCACAAATTTCTAATCAAATTTATAAGAAGGTTGCTGACGATGTCAGTTAAACGCAGCTAAACAATATCTTTGACAGATGACAGGAATCCAAGAAACTATCAACCATAATCAGTTCATATCAAACCCAAACAATGGTCAAAGGACGCTACAACGAATACAGAACAACAAACACAATCCCAACAGACAAATACACTTTATACAACATTAATCATAAGATGTGCATGAAACTGTTACAACAATGTGGTTACTGTTGATTCCTTTGCACCTTTAAAAATCTACATCAAAACTGTTTTTAATCATTAACTACAACAAACAAGGGGGAAATATCTAGTATAACAGATATAGGAAATCTATGATACACTTTGCCACACCATGATGGCAACATCACATGATGTGAGAATCAAAGAATCACTGGTAACTAACCAGGCAATTGATTATCTAGTTCATTTGTTACCCGTTTCCTTTTTTCGTCGTCATCTTGTGTCTATTATGCTGCTCACCGGCTTGTTTTTGTTCCGTTGACACAGCCACATTAAAAGATACACTTCAAAATTCTTTATATCACACTATGATACATACAGCTCTTCAAGCAAACCAGATGCCTTCTCATAAAGATTAAATATATTTACAAGTTTTTCGTCAACTGCTGCCAGCAACCTCGGCTGCACGCTGCCTCATCATCTCCATTACAGCAGCCCTACGCCTGCTATCAGACTGTTGTTGCAGCCTTCTTAGATGTTCCTTCAGATCTCTGTATACATGATCCATACAAACACATTAATGAATATACATCAGATCAAACCACCTCCCATTTCCTTAGCTGAAAGGAAAAAAGTCTATTTATAATGCGTACAACCTCCGATTAGTTTCAAAAATAATTGTTGTAATAGCATTAATTTAGTAATCTTAGCTAACCCTTCAGACATTTCTTAAAAAATGAACAGAAAAGTGTGTGTGGGTCAACGCGGCCCCAACTCGCAATGTGGAAAAAAGACAAAGATATACCAACCTGCAACGTGGTACATGACATTGAGATTCTTTACATGCTCGGGCATGTAGTTGAAGGAGATACCACATTTTCTTGCAAAGAACACAACCACCTGATGCACGTACTTTGCATTGTATCCCATGTCGGAAAAGTCCCTTCACCTTGCGGCAATTCGGATACTGGCAATTTGGAGACCGACACTGAGATGCATGGACCAGGAGATCAAGCATTTTCCTTAGCTGCAATACCAACAACAAAATTAGCCCAACTTATCACGTTTCTAAACATAAAATATTATACAGAGTGACATTAGGTAGTATACCTGTACAACACGTTGTTGGCGAGCTTCTTTATTTTGGGCATCACGTTCAGCAATTGTTGGATGATGTGTCAACTTGTGAGGATGATCAATGCCTCCATCCTTGTAATAGCAATTGTTGCAGACATCATAGTCAGGGCAAACCTCACAGCGCCAACCTTGGCCTGTTTCTATATCAAGATTACATCTGTTGCATGTTGTAACAAACGCAGGAGCAGTAGGATTGTGAAGATGGTACAACACCATCATTGAGGAATGTTTTGCCCGACGAAGTGTATCATACTGATAATGATTTCCTTGACAAAGACTGAGAAAAGCCTGTCTTGTGTCAAAAAACTCACTCTCAAGAATATCGTCTTTATCTGTGGTATCAACAGATACATCATTGATTTCGATCTGCATAGTTTATGAACCATGTTATGAAAATTAGAATGAAAATATGAATTCTGATTATAGTAACTGCCATACATAAATGTATCAGCTAAAAGAGGGAGGAACTTACAGGATAAAGAGGATGCTTATCCCTGTGATTGGCAGGATGTCTCTCTCTATCCTCACGTTTTTGTTCAATTTCATAACACCTGTAAGTCGTCATAATCACAGATTACATGCTTTTCAAGAAAAGAATAAAAGCAAGAGTAACACAATGCCTCATTGATCATGCTAATAAACAATTCTTAAAAAATGGAATCCAGGTTCTCAACAAGGTAAGTTATCATAGTTCTTACTTATCACAGATATAAAACTTTTTGCACTGTTTGCAAGTCCAACGGTTTCCGGACACCATCAGAATACAGCAATGACTGCATGCATGCTGCAAGTGGACCATAATGAAATCTTCTTTCATTGGGGAAATAGTGTCACCAAGCTGTACCACACAGATTACAACAAGAAGAAAAAAGTGTAAGAAAAAGAAAAGATGGAACATATTATTGGATGCCTGCTAATAATTACGCGGATAAACTGCAAAAATCATTCCAGGACTATTCTCCGAAAGGACTTATTTGATCATTGTATTTCCAGTTTTGTACTCGGGTCCCAGAAACCGAAAATAAATAACAGTTGTATTTCAATCTGACTGTGTCTCATATTTGGTCTTTTAAACCCAGCATGTGATGGAAACGGCAATAAAGCATATATAGCAACTTGATGAAGGTGAAATATACTGATTAGGATGAGGGAGAGGAAGATGAGAATTACCCTATGCATCAGTAGCATATCTTTTGATACATTCCCAGAGAAATCGAACTGACCAGAAGCTTTTAGAGCTCTTTTCGTTATGGTCTTCTTTAATGGTCCTCTTTTATTTTGCTTTCTTCCCTCCTCTTCTTGACGAAGCTGATAGATTATATCCTCAGCAGCACCAGGCCAATAGTCTCCATCGAAGTATGGTAATCGAGTTGCAGTTACTTTAGCTTTAGATTCACCAGAAGATACAAAGAAATGGTCGTATAGATTAGTGAGTTCAACTACGATATCTTCTCTTGAAGCTTTTCTCAGCATCGACAAATACCTGATAGACAGCATGAAGTGTATCAGTAAATATATAATAATTCCTAATATTCAATTTATCAAGCAATACCACAAACTCACCATTCTCGTAATTTATCAGATTTTGGTGTCTTCTGAATTTCAGGGTGACAATATAAGATATAATCTTCACCCTTTAATGGAGGGCAAGCCCATATATAGCAACTTGTGAAACCACGTAATTTGCAATATTCTAGGTAACCTATCTGAAAACAGAAGAGAAAAAAAATGGTTGACATACTCAACGTAACAAGGTTAAAGAAACCAAAAGGGAGTATAAGCAGTTCAAAAACTTACCAGAATTTCATGATATACAAATGTACGGAGAGCTTCTCCTGAGACAGTCCTAATCTCAGGCCTGAAGTACTTAACTGAATCCAGATAAGAAAGATAAACACGTCGATGATTTGGTTGCTCACACTCTGCTCCAAATTCTTGAACATACATCCCAAAAAGACAAACTTCAACACCTTCAATTTTCTGAAACAACAAGACCACCTATAGCAGAAAACATTAGTGATACAGATTGACATAGTAGAACACAAGATAAATAACACAACATAAATATTGCTATTTTTAATTACCTTAGACTTGTACCCAAATTCAATAGGGTAATTTTCATCTTGAAAGATCTCAAGAAATCGCTGTTTAACTTCCAATTTCTTGTCCACGGACGATACAACCCTAACAACAAGTGCTTCCGCTCCAGGAACCTGATAATAGAAAAAACCGAACAAGAATTTTAATCATATTTATATAAAAGTCATTTAGATTAGATCAAACAGCATAGGCTTCAAAACATCACCTCATCATAACTTTTTCCGTAATGCTTAGCCCGATCTAGTCTCTCCTGCTTCAGTTTTCCAAACAACCTGCTCTCTATGTGATCACTGAGTATTGTTCGAGGTAAATCTTTCGCCCCAAGAACAGCACTCTGGGGCAGGGGCGTCCGTTCTCCTCTTTCAACTTCTTCTACATAACAATTTGGACAGGTGTACTCCGCTTGCCCGCCATCATTTCTTCTGCCATTGAATAATGCACATATTTGATGTTGCCAAGCTTCACACTTGTCACATTGAACCCACTGCAAAAAAAAAAGGCAATGATAAATTACTCATTCGAACAATACTGTAATATTTGATAGATCATACCCATTCTTCTGTCTCCTCGTCATTTTTCTTTTTCTCCAATCTTGATTTCGAAACATTGGTTCCATCCACATTAATAGTGTCTCCACGGGCATCATTGAAGCAGGGGACACAGAAGTAATGTCGAGTGTCACCAGTCCCGACAGTGTAGAACGTTGCATTCCTTTTGATACGCCCACCACAAGGTGTGCAATATATGGGTGGTGGTTCAAAAGAGAGCTTTTCAACTGCGCATAGTTGACAAGAATTCTCACTCATCGAGTGTTCCAAAGCTTGATTCTTTTCTACTTTCGCTTTGCTCTGCAACAAATTATTAAATTAAACGGAATGAGAAGATATAAATCAATTTAAAAGCACGACAAGTGACACAAAGACACTGTAGTAATCTCACCTGGCCAACCCACTGTCTGAGACCAGAGATATGTTCCCGAACCTGCTCAGGTGTAAATAACTCTATCATTGATACTCCCTTAATATTTGCCTTCCCAGACTTGGTTCCTGTAGAAGTTTCAGCAGGAGCTGCAACATTTTCCACTTTGGGCTGGGCCACCTCTTTCTCAGTCTTGACAAACTCTTGCTTAGGGAAACCAGTGGCTTTATTAGGTAAAACTGGATCCACTTCGGGCTTTTGGTTGCTATTATCCACATAATCTTTCTTATACTCGCTGATCTTGGGAGTTTCATGCACAGAATTTGAAGGAACTTCCAATTTTACCACATTAACCTCGGGCTTTGTTGGAGTATTCGTGTCACTATTTTGATCCTGACGTTCAGATGCATTAGTGACAGAAACAGGTATGGCGGGATTTTTATTATCTGCAGCCAGTGATTGTGATGACGGTTCTATTTTCATTCGTTTTAGAGTTGGATGCAGATCTTCGGAAGTTTCAACAACAGATGGCATAGTCTTCGTTGTATCTCTAACTGTACCACCACTGGTGTATTCACTAGAATCTGGGCGTGGGGCCCCTTTCAGTTGCACGAAACGTTTTACAGGGACGCAAACAGGACAAATTGGATCCCTACAGTGTCTATGATGGTTTAGTAAAAGCTTAGTCCTACGACAACGCGGATATTGGCATTGAACGATATCATTACATGATTCCATATGGTTCAATAGCTTTTGGGCAGTGATGCAATTGATTTCAGGACATTTTCCCGGTGGGTGAACACATTTACGAGCATGTCGCAGGAACAATAGCCATCTTTGTTGATTCTTGAACTGTAACTCTCGATTAGGATTAATAGACGTAGCATTAGAATTTGGGGGGTCGACTGATTTATTTGCGGGTTTTTGATAAGTTATAGATCCTTCTGAAGAAAGATTGTTCCTCTGAGCTTGATCTTGCCCTGCTATTCTTTGGGAAAATTCTTCTTGAACATTTTTCTGTGACATGTTGCCCGTTACATGAGGCACTTCTTGAGATCTTACATTCCATTGGCCCTGCATACCGGATCCTGGTTGTACACCTATTGAGGAACTAAAATCATTGCGAGTGTCGGCAACATATTGGTTTTGTTGTAGTAATTGCATCTGCTGTGAAGTATCGGTCATTGGTAAAGACAAACCCTGAGAGCCAGGTGTAAGACTATGCAATTGACTATATATGTCCTCCCTAGAATTATCTTGGAAATGGTTCATTGTCTGGGAAGACTGAAAATGGTCCGAGACCTGACTTTGCTGCTTCTGTTGTATTTGACTTTGACTTTGACTTGGTTGCTGAAAATGAACAGGTTGCTGAGACCGAAAATCCATCTTTTCAGATTGATCAACTGAAGGTTTAATGTTCGACGACTGCTGATGATTGACTAAATTTGACTGATTGACCATCATGGGAGCGCTTGTGTTATGTAGTGCATGCAAACTCACTGAGTTCATGTTCTGATTATTCATCATCGATGTAGCAGAGGTTGTGGGACCATAGATATTTCCCGATCGAGAAGAATCAGCAGTGCTACTCCCATAACCATCACCTGCAAAGTATAAGTACCCCACAATAAGATACAGCAACAGGAAAATAGATATATATGAAGGTATATTTGTAAGCATAAAGAGTACCCTGCGACATCTGCTGCTGATGTTGAGGTAGCATTTGGGAAGAGTTCCCATAATGAGAAGCTGTCACGTAGCTTTCTGAGGTTCCTGAACCATTCATCATAGGCATATTATTGATTCCTAGACCACTGTTTATTGATCCATTTGGAAATGCATAAGCTTTCTGCTGTATACTAGACCTGATCCCCCCACCCATATGGCTCCCTAGATTATGTAATATGCGGCTGTTCTGGCCACCAACTTGCTGCTTCTGTTGCATTGGTTGAGATACCGTTGTAGAGTCAATATTAGATAGCCCAACAGCAGCGTTAGACGAATCCATATTCATGTAAGACTGGTTACTCGTGCTAGTACTATTAGTGAATCCAGGTGTCGGTATCATTTGGCTGGCCAATCTTTGTGCACCCATTGATGAAATCAAACTGTTTCCACCTGAATTATTGGAGAAGTTTGATGTCGACTGTTGATAACCATTAGTCAGACCTCCTGCGTACGTGTTGACTGCAGATGACATCATGCTATTACCACCACCAGCCCCAACAAAGGAATTATCCATAGATGATGGAACCATTATATTTGAGTTCCCACTTTGAGGCATGCCAGGATTTGGAATCATAGTTCCCATGGGAACAGATGTATTCGCTTGTTGCTGATATTGTTGATTCTGATTACTCAAGGGGAGGCGTTTGATCAATATATGCAAACGAGTTTCCAATGTATCTAAATTCATGTATTCCTCCTAAAACAATAAATGATAAGTCAGTTATAAATAAAAGCGGGTAAGCTTTTTAACAAGACTGAATCAACAGAGATACATGCATATCAACAATATTCGGTGTGTTTGGCAAAATTATCTGGAGATTATATTATAAGCTGAAAGGTGCTTGGCAAATTAGTTGGAGCTAGAGCTTATTATTGTAAAATGACATAATAAGTCATCAAACTAAATTCACCTATATTTCAAGCCTTTGTGTCTTCATCCATAATCTTTTGAGGAGTATTTACGTAATTTGACTAATTACGAGCTCTACTCATTTCTAAAAGCTCAGTTCTATAAGCTTGAGCTATAAAAGCTTTCATAAGCTTGTGTGACAAACAAAACTTATACAATAAGTTAACCCATTTTAAAAGCTCAAGCTCTTATAGCTCATATAAGCTCTTTCCCAAACACACCCCGTAATCTCCCCCCACCCAGGTGCCCTGATATTTTGCATTGTCAGCACACGTACATCATTTAATCATTCAAAACTACATGCTTTTCTTTGGCTAATTCAATGGTATGTCCAAGTTATACTCTAGATTTAGGCAGATACATCTCCTGTTATTAGATAAACTTATCCTATAGAGACACAACTGTGGATATTATTTCAGAGTTCCATGTTGGAGAAAAAAAAGGGCTCTAAATGTTAAGAGTAGAACCATGCCTACATAGATATACACAAAGAGTGAATCGTAGAAGAGAAACAAAACCTTGGTGGTTGCAGTTTTAAACAGGCCTTCTTCTAAGCGTTTGACGATGTCCATCACCTTCTTCTGAGCTATCTCCTGAGTCTGTTGTCGCTGCATTAAAAAGGCATAGCTGCAAAAGGATATAATTAAAATTATTAAAGTGTAAACATCAAGATATATAGAGATTTGATAATATGTAAGAAAAGGAAAAAAACCAAACCAGGCACACAAAATAAAATAAATAAATAAAACAGATCTATGAGCCAGCAGGATGACCAAGTAAAACCAGCACAAGATATAACTCAAATCGATTGACATCGAGATGATTCTTGGCTGAGTATAACAGCTTCACAAAATCAGGGAAGTACCAAAGAAAAAGGACCAGCACTGCACAATGAACATAATGACATGAAGTCTAACGCATATCAATATGTAGCCATGTAATTCATAACTACAGCTAGAGACACCCAAGATTCCTATTCTAAGAATTAGATTGCTTCTTACCTTTATGTTCTATTGTTTCGCCAACATACTTAAAATCCGGTTCATAGTATATATAGTCACATGCTATGTGCTACGCCGGCAGAGTGCGATTATAAGGTAAGCAGGTCTAGCCACTACCTAAGTGTATGGCATCTAATATGCATATATACGAGCACTCGATATATATACATTTGATGTTTACACACATGAATTAAATCAAGTATGTCAATCTTTGCTTTGGCAAATTTACGACAGGCGGATCTATCATGCTTTAGGCTTTATTTAAGCTACACTGGGAAGCCATAGACAAGGCAATGATACGCGTGCCCATGCACACGTATAAACACATTTGCACACTTGATATAAAAAGCTGTTTGTATATAACCAAACGAAACAAGAAACTTACATTCTCTCTTGTATAAAACGTCTTGCCTTCACAAATCCAGACTCCATGTTGAGAGTACTGCGCTGACCTCCAGGGTTTTGCATCATGTTCTGCTGCTGTGGTATTCCAGATAATGATGCCCCAGCTTGATTGGGCACCTGCCCAGAGAACTGTCCTGACATATGTGTCTGTAAATTCATCTTATCTTGTCGACTACTAAATATGATATACTTCGTAACACAAAATCACCATTCAATCACACCAAATTTTGAATTGTGATGCCTATCCTTTAGTCCAGCTGTAAGCGATTTTAGCTTTCAGTTTTCCTGAGTAAAATCTAAATTCCAACAGCATTTAAAAAACTTCAGTAAAGGCAGAATACAAGTGTGCAAAATGTATGGAGAATGTCTATGTATTAATATAAAATCCAGCTAGTTGAGAAACTTAAGGAAGGAAATAAGAGGACACGGTACTAAAAGGTAAGCATTAGATATAAGTTAAGACTGCTCGTCATTCTCAAAATCAACTTTAGACTCACTTCATACCATGATCAAATTTTTACATACACTAGATAAATAAATTTGTATGATCTTAGTTTGTAAGTAGTGTGTTTTGAGTTATGACAACAAATCACCAAACTAGAACACCAGTTAAGAAACCCGCTCAGAATGAAATCAACGCAGTTTACCAAGTTATCTGCATTTCCTAACCAAGGAGGTTTCACTCTTCCATAGCAATTATAATTATCCCCCTCTCAGATTAAGACTAACTGTAATAACTTTTATATCTCTTGTATGTTCAAAACTATCACTTGTGAGTTATATAGATGATTACAGATTACAGATACTGGTGGCATATACACTGGGGACTCTATAAGCGGGGGAGAGCAGCTTATTTCAATAGTCATCTATATAAATAGCGGTTATAACATTGGTAAACACTTTTTTCATGTGACATTCGTAGGTGATATGTCAAATTTTTTGTTAAATTAAGCTTATTAAATTGTGTGTAGTTGCCCTTTAATCATATTTCTTTACACAAATCTACATAACACACATGAACCAAAGCTAGTATGTTGCATTAATGTAATGTGTTGAGCTCTATGATTTGGTAATGGTCTTCTATATTGCAAGATGGTTAACACCTAATTAACTAATAAATGATAAGATTAAATCTTTTCATTTAGTTAGTTGTTTTAGGAAGAGATTTTGTTAAACCCTTTTAAAAGGGAATTAACAACACATAATTAAGTGTGACTTTTAATTATCAAAACGCTAATTGGTTTTTGCTCTCCTCCCTCCCCCTAAGCTCCATTCAGCCGAATCACATAAGCCAAGAAAATCATTGATTTTCTTGGTTCAAAACTGTATAAAAAACAAAAAAAAAAAAAAAAAAAAAAAAATTAAATAAAAAAAAAAAAAAAAAAAAGAAAAAATCACCAAAATAAACCCTTATTAAAAAGAAGAATTAAAACAACCATCAATACTATAAGAGTGTGACTTTGTAATAATTAATTATTTATCCATCTAATCAAAACAAACAAAAACAAAAATCAAAACGCAAGATTAAATAAATAATTACGGCTAAATACTAATCCTAAACGCTGATAACAGTATCAAATCCATCAAATAAACTCAAATAAAGTTAAATAATTCAAATCTAAACAATCAAAGAATCAAAACTCAAAAAAATATCAATATATTAAACAAACACAACAGCAACGACTCAATAGACAACATTGGTTCATTTTTTTATTTTTATAATTTTTTTTTATTTATATTTCTTGCTTCAATATACACTCCTTCCCCTAAGCTCCATTCAGCCGAATCACATAAGCCAAGAAAATCATTGATTTTCTTGGTTCTTGATTTTGTATTATTATTATTATTATATCTTGTATAGTGATCATACATTATTGTGGTAAGAAGACTAGCAATCCAAGATTTCATATAAGTGTTGGAGTGTCTTTACACAAAGATCACAACACTTGATTAGATAAGTGTTTCTTCTTGGGGTTTGATTTGAAGAATTGGTCTATAGGTTAGTGATCCGGGTGACCACTTCACTTCTCCTTTTGATTACAATGTCAGGCTTCTTGTTATTATTTATGTTATTTAATAATTATGATAAATAACATAAATGACTTGATAGAACATTTATGTTGTAAATATAAGATTGATTATTTTGTGATTAATTACATGGTGCATGAAGATCCTATATAAATTTGTTGAATTTAATATGGTCACGCTTACACATTTCCCCAACAAATATGTTTATCGTAAAAGTATTCAACCCTAACATAACCTAGGATTTCATGTTATTCCATTAAGATCTGCATAATAACACAAATCACAAATGTAAACCAACATACAAAGACACAAATCTTTTAACATTCCTCACCCAAACATTCATAAACACAAATAAATATTTATCATTGTTTTTTCCATGACTCAAAAAGTCAACAAATCTGTTAATACCACAAATCAATTTTGTATTCAAATTTTACAATTCACCTACGAAAGAATGGGAGAGAGCAGCTTATTATATACACTGCTTGTTTACTTCCTGAAAGCAATCATTAACACTCAGCAACGTATGATGGCACAACACTAGAGCAGCAAAGCCTAACAGAAGAATCAAGTATAGGTCAAGCTATAAAAGAAAACGCTGCCAAGTGATCATAGCTGGTGAAGTGAGATACATAAGAACCTGAGCTATACGCAAAAGATGCTTATTTATGTTACTAACAAGACTTGCTCACATCTAACGAAAAACCAATAGAGCAGAAACTATGTACTTAGTTTAGCATCAGAACCAACTAGCGCAATACTATAAATACCATATCACCTATGGATTCTATTTCAAATCTCCAAAGTCAATTACGCATTCACAGATAACGCTTTCCACTACCAATTAATCAAGTACACACATATAACACATACCGAAAAGACTTGATCTTTATTCAAATTAACAACATCTTCCAAACCTACGCAACATCTTCCAAACCTAAAACTCTTAAAAAAACAAACACAAATCACATTCCCACCACTTCTCAACCATCACCGAACACCACAACCACTCCCCATTCCAACGCAAATCCCATTTCAACTTCCGGGTATCAATCACATCAACACAACAATCATTTACAACCCCAAATTCCCAAAAATCAAACCCCTAAACCTTAGAAGCTAATCACAATAAACCCAAAACCCAAATAAGCTAAAATTAAGTTACACAAATCATTCACAGCATCAATACAAACATTAAATAATCATTCTTTATAAAAATTAGTATCAATTAATGTAAAACCCTAATTAAAGCAGGTGTTGATTAAATTGGGATTATGTAAGGGTAAATTGATGAAATTAAGGATTGATTGGGTAAATATATAGGATGGATTGAAGAAATGATACCTTAATTTGATGTTTGGATGATGAAATGAATTAAAGATCGGGGTACGGACAAAGGAACAAAAGGGGGAAATGTTGTCGGGTAATCTTGTTATATCAGTATTGTTTTGACCCGATTGCTTTACCGGGTTTTCGGGTTTTCTAATAAATAGTACTCCTCAGTCCCATTTTTATTGTTCACGTTTCCTTTTTGGGATGTCTCAATTTAATTGTCCACTACTAAAAATAGATAGGGAAGTTTAAAGTTTACTATATTACCCTTGTTTAAAATTATTATTACAAACTTTAAAAAAGACTTAAATTAATTACCTAAGGGTAAAACTGTCTTTCTGTCAAAAAATAAGAAAGAGAAAGCAGTAATAAATGCACTTTTTCTTAAACTGTGTGTTTTTTGTCGGTGGACAATAATTTTGGGACGGAGGGAGTACTTCCTTTTTTGGTTAACCTTGTACGTAAACTAGTAGTGTGATTAATAGTTTCCAGCATTTGTCCGTACAAAACCATAGGCCTTATGTTAATTATGACATGTTTTTACTTTCTTAGAGTTAAGAGAAATACATCATTTTGGTTTGTTAATTTTTAGAAAAGTTGATATATACATCTCTTTCTCGATGCTATGCCAAAAGCCTCTCGCATGTGTATTTGTCTCCATCGAACTCTACATGCCGCAACACCACACATTACTACCCACAGGCGGGCTAAGGTAGGAGGGGGAGTGTGATATGTTGCTCATGTGTGTGAAAGATTCAAATTATAGAGTTTAATATTGTTGTAAACATTAGATATAATAATATCTGTCATGTGAAGAATGTTAATTGATATGATAGAGTCTCATTTACTTTGAATCCTGGGTCAACTTGGGATAAAATATATGTCTAAATGGATTGAATGGTTAATAACATCTCGCTATTAAACATTCTTATGCAATGAATCACATAGATTTTTTTTACGTAGTGTAAAATTTTGTCAAAGATCTTTTATTATTATTATTGTGTTATAAACTTTCTATAGTTTTGGTGAAAAACACATAGACAACTATAAGTCTTGGGTTCGTACTAACATCTCCCTTGCCGCAACCCACTCACATTGGTCTCGTAAGTAGTACAGTACTGTAATATTTTGTTTTTAATAGTTCATCATAAAAGCGGCAGTGTTAAGTAGTCTAAATCTCTAAATCTAACTCATTGTAATGCATAGCGGACCTTCCCTTCTCTATTAATGACACAAGGATTTCCCAATATCTTAGATTTTTAAGTGGATATTATTTTTAAAGCTTAAGTACAAGCCTCTCTAACACAAATATATAATGGCCAACACACATTAAAGAATTATCAAGCTCATTAAGTGGCAAATCTTTGACTATATTATCTATATCTATATATATAATAAACAAATGTTTTTTTTGAAACTTGCCATGTCATTTAATCCAGCTGGATAGCCTTGCCACCTCACTAAGGCCACGTCACTAAACTCAAGTCGGCTTCTATTCAATGTTTCAATTTTAACAACGCCACTTAAGTTTGGTAAGTCAAATTCTCCCGTGAATTAAGCTTTCAATTTATGGAAACTCTATATTCAAAATTCAATCGATTGGGCGTTATATTCAACAATCTATCAATATGTCTACTGGTGTTCTGAGTTTTTCTCTTGGTTTTTTGTTTAAGCTAAAATCCTTAAATTTTGACAGGTGATGATTAAGGTTTTAAAGATTTAATCTTGATTGAAGATTGTTTTTTGATGTATAGGTTTGGTTTTGTTCATTCGTGTAACAACCATATATTTTCTTTGCGTAATTGTCTTTCGTTTCTTTTTTGAAGCAATTTTCAAAAACGTGTTTCTAATGACGGATTCATAAATTTTATTTGAAATTATTGATACCATATTGATAGTTTGAATTCTTCTATGAGGATTATGTATGTAAGGAGTGCCTGAGAGGTGTTTGACGAAATGTCTTAAAAAATCAAAAACAGTCGTTCGTAAGCAGTTTCATTAAACATCTGTTTGTAAGCCGTTTCTATAACAAATTTCGAACCAAACCTGTATAAATATTTGGGCCTTTAGATTCCTCATATATTTCTTACTGATGTGTCAGTTGCATTTCGGCTTAATATTGATATGTTTAGCATCATTATGGTTGCTGATTTCTTTTGAGATAGAAAGAGGATGATTTTGGCTCTTATTTGATATAGGTTTGGATTTTGGTGAAGATGTAGGATGATTAGACTCACTGTGAACTCACATATTTTGATTAAACTCGTTAATTGAACTATTAAAGGCAGGTTGGAGTTCAGGTGAACTTTTAAGACTTGATAGTAAGTTTTCTTTGTGTTACATCGTATATTCATATGTGTCATTATACTTTGGTTTTTCGATTCATGTGTGTGGTTAACTAATCACAATAAAATCTCATTTAACACTGAAATATTGCATCACAGTGCGCGCCAAGAGTAGTTGTGAGGTGAACTCTCTTTACTAGAGCTCATCTTAAAATTGCAATGTAGAGTAGTTGTACACAGTTAGGAGGAGTTTGGTTGGTTTGTGGGTTTGATGATGTTGTTTTGAACTATCTTTAGATATCTCAATATTGTTATCTTAATTGGTGGCAATTTTAGATTAGTAAGCACCTTAAATGTTATTCGCCTTAATCACGGGAAAAGTATATTGTCTTTAAGATTATGAATTGGCTACTTTTGGACTATAAAGAGTGGAAGAGTTCAAGTTTATACTTTAAAAGGATATACCAAGCATTATGGATTCTTTAATTCATATTTCAAGTGATTTTAATAGAAATTGGTTGCTTGAATGCAAATTCAAGTTCAATTCTTCTTTGTAATTTTGTATATGTGATGTGGAAATCAAAGTAGGATGGTTAATTACCAAAGATATGGTATTTACTATATAAGTTTGGTTATTGACTTCTTACTTAATTGTATGTTATAATTCATGGTTATTGCAATCACAAATGAATGATGTTTCGATCTTATTTATCAGTATAGAGTTTTTTTATTTATCAGTTGTGTAGAGGAATTGGTTCATGTAGCTAAATTGATTTATAATAGGATTATTCATCAACGTTCAAGAAATAGATGTATCAGGTTTGGTTTTGTTCATTCGTGTAACAACCATATATTTTCTTTGCGTAATTGTCTTTCGTTTCTTTTTTGAAGCAATTTCTTCAATTTCAAAAACGTGTTTCTAATGACGGATTCATAAATTTTATTTGAAATTATTGATACCATATTGATAGTTTGAATTCTTTTATGAGGATTATGTATGTAAGGAGTGCCTGAGAGGTGTTTGATGAAATGTCTTAAAAAATCAAAAACAGTCGTCCGTAAGCAGTTTCATTAAACATCTGTTTGTAAGCCGTTTCTGTAACAAATTTCGAACCAAACCTGTATAAATATTTGGGCCTTTAGATTCCTCATATATTTCTTACTGATGTGTTAGTTGCATTTCGGCTTAGTATTGATATGTTTAGCGTCATTGTGGTTGCTGATTTCTTTTGAGATAGAAATAGGATGATTTTGGCGCTTATTTGATATAGGTTTGGATTTTGGTGAAGATGTAGGATGATTAGACTCACTGTGAACTCACATATTTTGATTAAACTCGCTATGAACATAAAGCAGGTTGGAGTTCAGGTGAACTTTTAAGACTTGATAGTAAGTTTTCTTTGTGTTACGTCTTTATTATGTTCATCGTATATTCATATGTGTCATTATACTTTGGTTTTTCGATTCATGTGTGTGGTTAACTAATCACAATAAAATCTCATTTAACACTGAAATATTGCATCACAGTGCGCGCCAAGAGTAGTTGTGAGGTGAACTCTCTTTACTAGATCTCATCTTAAAATTGCAATGTAGAGTAGTTGTACACAGTAGCAGAGTTTGTTTGGTTGTGGTTTGATGATGTTATTGTCACTTCCCCAAAAAGAAATGACAAAGGATAGATATATCTTCATGCTTCTGCTACTTTGGTTGGGAAAGGTTTTACCGTTTTACAGAGGAATCAAATTTTCAAAAATTAGAAGGTAACCCACTCTCAAAACTACTACAATAATCAAGTGTTGCTTTCAGTTACATGAGTTAAAACCTAATTTTATTTGGTATAGTATATATTTACTTGCTATTTCTGAATTATATCCTTTGTGTACATATGTCTATTTGTGCCTTTGCATAATGTGGATAGGACGAAATTGGTGCATTCGAAAACGTTGTGACCGCCTCCTCAAGATTTAATTTAAAAGACATTGTATTTGTAACCTATTTTGACATGGCCATTGTTTATTAACAAACTATGCTTATTTCTACCTTTGTACGCAACCTTTTTTCATGTTATTGTGTTTCTTCATTTGTAAGGTTAATTAGATGTTCGATGTTGTTTAATCATTTCACATAAAATAACATTCGATAATAAAATACAAGTTTATTTATTTGTAAGGTTAACTTTTATTTGTATTCATGTTATAATTATGACTTATTTAATAATTCACTAACATTTTGTACATTGACTATTTATATTATTTGTTTAAACTTTTTATAAGCCACCCGTGATTTATCACGGGTTTATAAGTTAGTGTTATATATAAGGGTGTTGTAATATCTGACTGATTTCTTGTATGAAAGAAGATAATAAACTACATAAACATTATACCATATTATTTGAAATGCTATTGTGTTGCTTGGTTTAGGGCTTGTTTGGTTTGTAGACGGGTTTAGGATTAGAATTTGGATTTGGATTAAAGTTTGGATTTAGATTTGAATTTGGATTTGATGTAAAAAAAAGTAGGAGAGAGAAAATATATATATGATATAATATTATAATTTAAATATATATATATATATATATATATATATATATATATATATATATATATATATAAAGTAAAAATAATTAAACTTATATTATAAAATAAATTTTAAAATAAAATGAGTGGTTGAAAAATTAGCTAGGCCACTTTTTTTGATAAAAGACAAAAAATGTCAACATTAAAGTTTATAAACCTAGCAAATTAATCCGGTATTATATATAGCTACTATTTGGCATTGAGTCCATTCTTTGGGACCCACGTTTTTAAGCCAAACAATTGTTTTGATGAATCTATGAGTCCAAACCAGCTGAAATAAGTATACCAAACGGGCCCTTAATAGTGATGACTATTTACTCAAAGAAAAAAACAATTAGAGTGTAATATAACTAAGTAAAAAAGAAGAAAATTTCGTGCTTGGTAAAATATTATAAGAAAAAACTAACAAGAGGCGTCTTATTAAACATAGAAAACAAGAGAAAATAATAAAAATAAAAGAGAATGAGAAGTTTTAAAAGTTTATTTACGAAACAGGAATAGATTATGATGTGCAATATTAATTACTTAAGTAAGTCAAAGAAATAGTAATCAATTGAGAGATATGAAAAGAACAAAATCATCTACCGAATAAATGAAAATAGAGTTTAGAAAGAAAAAAATTAATATCGTATTAACACCTAGAATATTAGGAGATTGTCACTTGGTCATACAAATATGGATTAGAAGTTAATAAATTAAACAATTAACAAGTTTATAATATTAAAAATAGCTAGCTATTATTTAGAGTTATTTAAATTTAAGATTCTTATATCCGTAAAGTTATTAATATCGAAAAAAACATGTAATCTAAAGTATTATTCTTAAAGAATTTAATTACCGCTGCAACGCGCGGTTACCTCTACTAATGTTATAAGGTATATTGCTCATGTGACGACATCTACAAAATTTGCAGGTGCCCACAATGGAATTCACTCTTACTTCGTCTTTATAACTTTCACACTTGCCTTTTTTTGGCAAAAACATAACAATAATCTTATTGAAACAAAATACTCATTTTATCTAAAAAGACTAGTCAACGTTGGTAATATTAAACCCTAAACACCACAAACATCATACTACTATATACTACTATTTTTTTCATTTACTTTGGATTTAGATTAGATTCATTCTGCATTATTAGGCAAATCGCATAAAAAGGTACCCAACTTAGGTTCAATGTCAATTAAAGGTACCCATATTTTTTTTCCTCAATTTAAGGTATCGATCTTTTCTTTGGTAGCAATGTTAGACAATTAACAGGTTTGTAGGTTACATTTCTAACAATCGTTTATTTTATTATTGCATCGTTAGTCCTTTTTATGATTTTGTGAAGAAAAAAAATTATTTTCTACTTATTTTTAAAACCTATACACGTTTTATACATACATTTTTTACACGTTTTTATAGACACATTATTTACACGTTTTTATATGCACATTTTTATAAACACATTTTTACACACGTTTTTATACACACATTTTTATACACATATTTTTATACACACATTTTTATGCACGTATTTATAAAACGTGTCTATAAAAATATGTATAAAAATATGCGATAAAAACATGGATTAATCTGTAGAAAATTCCGTGTATAAAAATTAGAGAGGAGATAGATAAAATGTTGGAGTTATAAAAACATGGATATAAACACGTGTTGTAAAAATGTGTATATACGTGTATAAGTTTTTTAAAAATAGTAGGAAAATATTTTTTAACAAATTATCTAAAAGGACTAACGGACTGCAATATAAACATAACGACGCATCGTTAGAAATGTAACCTGCAAACTTGTTAATTGTCTAACATTGCTACCAAAGAAAAGATCGATACCTTAAATTGAGAAAAAAATGGTACATTTAATTGATATTGAACCTAAGTTGAGTACTTTTTTATGCGATTTGCCCTACATTATTGATCTTTCCACTTTGCTTTTGACTACCTCACATCCAAAATCCAAATTACCTTCCATGTATGTTGGTTTAAAAGACTTCAAGATATTCTTAGAGTTACTGCTGCTCAGGTATATATTAGTGTTGTCAAGCATAACTTCCCACCCTAGTGTTGCTGGGTAATTCTAATGAAGGAATTTTGCTAAGTAGTAGTCAATGGTAGTATAATATTTTAATTATGCTAGTTACTACTGTTAGTATAATTAGTACTGTTAGTATAAATTTACTTCTGCTAGTAGTAAGTTTTGCACATCTTAAACCACTCCAACTTAAGACATAAGGGATGCTCCATCAAATAACTACTTACTTATATCAAAATAAAATCAAAAAGACATAAAGGAACGAAAGTCTCGCAACAATTCCCAAAATACGAAATATCCAAAAGAAATAATCAATAACAACATGACGAGATAAAGGACGGGATAAACTCATGCTAGGCCTCGCTTGGGTTTGACTTTGCCTCTGCAAGAATTACCCGACTTCGCGGGTCCAGCCCTACTATGCGCATCTGACAAATGATCAACTATCTTATCTCCTTCGGTTTCACAAGAAGCTCCTCTTATGGATCCTTATAACGCTTAAGTCCAGTTGGGAAAATGGTTCCCCAACGAGACTACTTACGGGTAGGGGAAAACATAGCTAAAATACTAAGAAAGTAATACATATCATCTCAGATAATGGTAAGTGAAATAACTAAAATGACAACTTAGCAAAATACGAGATATATAAGAGGGGAAGCATAGCAGCTATAACATTAGACACTTAAGCCCTAAATGCATCTACATAAAGGACCCCTAGGTTATAGTCTAGGCTCAACCACCTACTTCTCTATAACCAAAGGCTCTGATACCAATCAGTCATACCCCGCCAAGGCAGAAACGCAAGGCGTAACGAGAATGGATATCATCACAACACAATGGTGTCTACTATAGAGAAATCTAAATGAAGGAAATAATAAAATGGACACTGTGTGTCATGACAATACCCAACACAAGATAAAGGAGTCTTGCATTACTAAAGTAATGTCGTACACGAACAAAATAATTCAAATACTTACAATCTCCAACAAACAAGTATCAAGCAAAACAAATGTCATAAATGAAAAGACTAGAAAAGACAACTCCACAAGCAATGCCTAGGGTCTCTCTAGCCACTCTTCCTAACATCCTTCTTATCATCACGATACTCACATGAAAATGATGCTTAAAAACGTCAACACAAAGGTTGGTGTGAGTCATAGGTTTTACGACACCAATACAAGAGTTAAATCAATTACTGCGATTAATAAAACAAAACATGGCAGGACAGTTAAGCTAGCAATTATACAGGATAACATGCAAACGCACAAACAACCATAACTAGGACGGAACGTGTCCCCCGATCCAATGCATATCTCACCATAAACGGGTAGGAACGTTACCCTCGATCCAACAACTCATAACACTGGGTAGGAACTTTACCCCCGATCCCAAATATGTCACTTACGCACCTAAAAGTCTACCAGCTGGAACTTATACTTAGGCCTGGACCAACACAACTTGAGTATTATTTCAACCCTCCAATTAGATTTAAATAGGTAAAACCAGTACCCTCTAATCGGAATCACACAGAATTGAGTCTTATTTCAACCCTCCACTTGGATTTAAATAGGTAAAACCACTACCCTCCAACCGGAATCACACAACAATGGGATAGGTGTACCCCTCTGCTCCAACCAACCACACAACAATAAAGCACATCACATATAATAACCACCTAACTGTTCATGCCTTAAGTAAAACCACATAATCACAGCAATTAAAACTTTTCAAACCACAAGCATCATTTCCACCCTAATAAACCATAAGAAAAGAGGGGCTATGAAACTCACCTGAAGTACAAGCAGCTTCCAAACAATATCCACACAAGCTACACAATACAAATATAAATGTGTTACACGCGACCACGCTAAAAGCTCATGTCTATGTAACACTCATATGATGGATGTCTAAGGGTTTAATTAACCATCATGGGTCACCCCGACACCATACCTAAACTTAATCACTTCATTAACTCCTTCCACTAGTTACTTATAATTAACTCAGAATTGCAGAATTTTATCATGACTTTACGTACCCCAAACCCTTACTTAATGACCCTCATAATTCATACCAAAAATCACCCATGTTCATTTATGAGTATATTAACTTCCTTTGGATTTCCAAAATCCATTTACATGCACAAGTACTCCTAAGAAAATCCAACTTCAAAACAGTCCCAATTCGGATCTAATTGCACACTAAAAAGTTTGGACTTATTAACCATACTTAGACATAAAATTAGAAGGTATCCTTCTGGGGTTTCTCTATATACATATGGAACTTAGCTAATGTAGAAGGGCTAAGCTCAATTCTAATTTTAAGTTAGGGATTTACCCTCACAAACATGACCTAAATTTGACCCGTATTTATTATTTTGACAACTTTTAGTATAACCAACATTTGAATAACTTCCCGACCTTAAAAACTTTCGAGGCCGAATTTTCTGGAAAGTACATTCAATGAGATACTATTTAGAGTCCAGAAACACTCAAAAACCTATTACCATCATGGATATATTCACTCGTAAACACAGTCCTAAATTCTGCTTACCCTAAATCAAGTTTTTATGCAAATCTAACCTAACCAATTGTAGGAACATGACCCTAATCAAGCCATAATCATTCTATCATCATCAAATATCATTAATATTATGAATTTTATGAAACCCTAGAATCCATCATTGATTTTGTTACATGATTAAAAAGTTAAATAAGAATAGAATAAATACCTAGCGCTCTTACTTGCTCCTACGCGATCTAGCTTTTAAATTCTTGAATCAAAACTTTTTTTCCTTGTTCTTAGGGGCTGAGGTCGACACCATGAGAGGAGGAGCAGGAATAAAAACCTAAATTATGAAGGGTTTACAGGTTTTAATAAAAGTATACAAGTCCTAGTCCAAATCAAAAACCTTTTTCCCTTTTTTTCTTTTATCTACAAAATTTGTATTTATGTATGTATGGGAAAAAAATATTTTATTTTTATTTTTTTTAGTTAATTAATTTCCTTCAATACCTTAAGTTTAAAAAAAATTAAGCTAATTTTATAAACCTTTTCTCATAAAAACTACTTTCTAAATATAACCTTCATTTCACCAAACCACTTTCTACTTTTAGAAAGTTTGCTATAACTCTATATTTTACTCACATCCTTTCATTTCTAACAAGCAATACTTTCCATAAAACTCAAAAAATTTTTTTTTTATTCCCCCTTTTTGTTTAAAATTTTCCAAATAATTGACATAGGCATTAACATGCGACATGTCAATCATTTCCATTATCACCACATGTGAACACCTGGAATATCCGACACTTTAACACACATATTGAATCAAAATGAGAACCCTACAACTCAAAATGATCTTAAGCAATATTTTAACTCACTAGCACACATAAAAATACATACTATAATTTAGTTGTCACAAAAAGTGTACAAAATGAAATTCCATATTTAACCAAAAATAAATCAAAATTGAGACTATCACGCTCATAGATTGATAACCAAACTCACATAAGATCACATAAACACATAGTTATAACACATAATAATATACTTGGGTCAACACTATCGGTTTGACTAACCGGCTCAAGACACGGTTGTCACAGTATCCCCTCCTTTAGGAAATCTCGTCCCGAGATTTAACTAGCCAATTCATCAACACGATCAACAAACAACTAAGGATACTTAGACTTTATATAATCTTCGCGCTCCCAAGTGAACTCGGGACCACGCTTTGAATTCAAACAAACCTTCACAAGTGATATCTTACTACGTTTTAAACTCTTAATTTCACGGTCCATAATCTCTACAGGTTCCTCAACAAAACGAAGAGTTTTGTCAACCTTAATTTCATCCAATGGCATATGCAGGCTAGCATTCGCCAAACACTTCGTAGGTTTGACACCATAAATGTAGTCATGTACACCACTGTAATTCCTCAGAACACTCTTAACCTATAGCTACAGGACCGAACCTTTTTCAAGAATCTAAATGGCCCTACAAATAACCACGGGGCTACTACCCTTCTTTCCAAAACGCACTACGCCCTTCTAAGGCGTCACCTTTAACAATACACGATCTCCCAACTCAAACTCTAACGGCTTACGCCTAAAATCCACATAGCTCTTTTGACAATCTCTCACTGCCTTGTGCTTTCCTTTACTAAGACAACCTTACATTCGTTTCTAGCACTAAAAACTTGGTCCAAATGCAAACTAATCCCCAATCTCTGCCCATAAGAAATGCGACTGCATTTTTCTTCTATACAAAGCTTCAAACGGAGCACACCGAATGCTCAAATGATAACTACCACCAAAATCAATAACACATGCCCTCATTATATCTTCCAAAGTCTGAATCATACTTTCACTTTTGTCCATCCGCTTGAGGATGCTAAGCAGTACTCAAATCCAATCGCATCTCTAACACTTTCTGTAGCGTCTGCCAAAAGCACAGGGTAAATCATCCATCTCAATCTGTGTATAATACCCCGTTCCCACTAGAAATTCGATTCCTTTACTATTATCTCATCAATATAAATCCTTGCCAACTTCACATCTTGAAATTTTCTTGTATAGCTAGAAAATGAGCTAACTTGGTCAGTCTATCGACCATCACCCAAATCACATCATACTCACTACTTTGACCATGGAAATTTAGTAATAAAATCCATGGTTAATGTCACTCTCCATTTTCCACTCACGTATCTCAAGCTGTTGTAGCAAGCCAAAAGTCTTTGACATTGCAGCCTTCACCCCTTAAACAAATCCGACAATTGCTAACATAGGTAGCAATATCCTTTTCTACACGTGGCTACCAATACATGTCTCTAAAGTTACAGTACGTCTTATCCGTCCCGGATATACCCAAGTACCTTGATTGTCATGGCCTCAACCATGTAACACTTCCTACCAATAGAACCCAAATTCGATCCATAAAGTAACAAACTCTCGTCTCCTTTTCTTTCCATCTGTTGCTCTAAACCATGTAGCCTTTCTGCGAGTACGTTCTCTTGCTTGAACGCCTCACTTTGGGCTGCCAGTATCATTCCTCTTACTCGTCTTGATTTCACTCTCTCGTTTCTACTCAATGCATCACCCACTACATTCGCTTTATCGTGTACACACCAAACCCTTCTTCAAAGTCCTGAAAAAACCTCTTTTTGTTCTACACTCCACTCATACTTCTGATTCCTCTCAGTTAGGGAAGTAAGGGGGTTCAACAATCTAAAAAAATTCGTGATGAACGTCGATAGTAAGCCGCCAATCCTAAGAATAATCATCCAATTCCTCACTGCCTCACTCTTACTCGGGTCTACATGATTACGTTATGGTTGACTACGTGACCAAGAAAATGCACTTCTTCCAACCAAAACTCACACTTAGAAAACTTAGCATACAGCCTCCTCCTTCCTCAGTGACTCCAACACTAACTTCAAATGAACTTCATGTTCCTCCTTCGACTTTGGGTAGGCCAGAATGTCATCAATGAATACGATGAAAAACCTACCTAAGTATGGTTTACAACCCGGTTCATTAAGTCTAATGAAAACCGTTGGTGCATTGGTTAACCCAAAAGGCATAACCGTAGACTCAAAATGTTAGTATCTCATTTGAAATGAGGCCTTTGGAATGACATCCTCGTGCATTCGTAGCTGATGATATCCTGACTAAAAATCTATCTTTACGAAAGGACACGCTCCTCGTAACTAATCAAACAAGTCATCAATCCTAGGGAGTGGATAACGTTTTTTTAATAGTTAATTTGTTCAACTCCCTATGATCAATACACATGCGAAAAGAACCATCCTTCTTCTTCATGAATAACACAGGTGCTCCCCACGAAAAGTGACTAGGTCATATGAAACCCTTGTCTTCCAATTCTTGAAGTTGTTAAGACAATTCTTGCATTTCCGAGGGTGCCAAATGATATGGAGACTTCGCGACCGGCATCGCTCTAGGAACTAAGTCTATACGGAACTCAACTTGTCGCTGCAGTGGTCATCGACAAATCTTCTAAAACACATCAATAAAATCGCACACTACGGGTATATCACTTATCTTAGGTTCATCTACCTTATCGTTCATTAAGGCTTTGGTGGCTCCCAAGGTACGTTCCCCATGAACTTGAAGTATCTCATCACATTCCAACGGTATTCTAACCACCTTCTCATAACATACTATCACAAACTTCCTCATGGACAACTAGTCCTTTCCCATAATCACATCAAAGCTCCCACGACTTAACGGTATAAACGAACTCCAAAGGTTACGAACAATCGAATAGTAACATTTGATTATCGAGTCAAAGGCTAGAGTGCATATAGGAGGTTCTATATATGCAATTAGACGTGGATCAAATGACATAAGAATCCTTGGGGTGAATGGGGGGGGGGGGGGGGGGGGGGGGGGGGGGGGGGGGGGGGGGGGGGGGGGGGGGGGGGGGGGGAAAAAAAAAAAAAAAAAAAAAAAAAGAAAAGGATACGTATATGCACCGAGTGAAAACGCAACGAAAGAAAATCAACAAGCGTACCACGACAAATGAACACATAGAAAAAAATCAATACCAACGACGAAAATTCTTGTACCAATTATCGACTTTACTCGAACGACCAAATTAAATAATGTTTTTATAAAAATCAATTTAAAATAAAGAAGTTACTTTAGGTATAAAAATCATTTTAAAGAATAAATAAAATTGTTTTAATGAAATCTTAAGAAATTCATATTTTGGTTTTCTAAAAAAAATCTAGAGACTGTTATCAAATGGTGTATCGTTCCTTACCACTATGAATCACTTTAAACATACTTTTTACAATAAAATAAAAATCTATTTACAAAGATTATTTTATACATAATTTTCTACAAACACCAACACAATACTTTCAAATGGTTTTTATAATTAGACATCAATTATAAAATATATCAATTATATAATATGTTACTCAACAAAGGACACCATAATACCAAAAGGGATCATAAAACACCGTACAGACTCTAACACAATTCTATTGTTTGAAACAAAAAAAAATAATAGGAACCATATACTCAAAATAGAATCAAACGAACTCGTACAAAAAAACTCATGCAAGACTTTACGTACCCAAAAGAAAACGTGTGGTCTTATCTAAAATAACGATCGACAACGCAAACCTAAAAGCATCGATACTAACACGTCGCAAATGGGTTATGAAAACCAAGGGATATACAATCAATGGAGTAATGATACACACCAATATGTTATGAACAATTAGTGCTTAAAAGAAACGTTTGATACTCATACGAGAAATCAATGCAACGAAAGAACTAACAAAATGCGCCTATATCCGAAAGAGCATATCTGAACAACCAATATACATCAAGACGTAGAATGGGGAAAATCAAGTATCCTTACTAACAAAGTACGATGAAGGGATGCTAAGCTTAGACTTAGGAAATCGAACAAACAACCGAGCAAACGAGCAACCTCTAAAATACAAAGACTAGGTATCCTCAATTACTAGATAAAGGCTAAAAAAAACCAACTATCTATACAACTCAACTCAACATATCATCCAATTAGGGTAAGAGAAAAATTCTCTACCCATACCACCATCTTTATCATGAATACACATATCAAAAAGTAAAACATATTACACTACCACCTTACAATCAAACACAAATAAATGCAATCATGGTTACTAGTCTACGTGTGTGATGCATTTATAATTATGTTGGCCACCATAATTATAAGTGCCTCCTTTCACACGTGTACTTACTTCCCAAGATTATCCTTTCAAATCATATTCACAAATGCAGCACATATACCACATTGCACATCTTAAACCACTCTAACTTAACACATAAATGATGCTTCATCAATTAACTACTTACTTATATCAAAATAAAATCAAAACGACATAAAGGAACAAAAATCTCGCAACAACTCCCAAAATACGAAATATCCAAAAGAAATAATCAATAACAACATGACGAGGTAAAGGACGGAATAAACTTATAATGGGCCTCGCTTGGGTTTGACTTTGCAAAATAATCACACCCCACCAAGGCGGAAACGCGAGGCATAACAAGAATGGATATCATCACAACATAATGGTGTCTACTATAGAGAAATCTAAATGAAGGAAATAACCAAATGGACACTATGTGTCATGACAATACCCAACACAAGATAAAGGAGTCTTGCATTACTAAAGTAACGTCGCACATGAACAAAATAATTCAAATACTAACAATCTCCAACAAACAAGTATCAAGCAAAACAAATGTCATAGATGAAAAGACTAGAAAAGACAACTCCACAAGAAATGCCTAGGGTCTCTCTAACCACTCTTCCTAACATCCTTCTTATCATCACGATACTCACCTGAAAATGATGCTTAAAAACGTCAACACAAAGGTTGGTGAGAGTCATAGGTTTTACGACACCAATAAAATATTTAAATCAATTAATGCGATTAATAAAACAAAACATGGCAGGACAGTTAAGCTAGCAATTATATAGGCTAACATGCAAACGCACAAATAACCATAACTAAGACGGAATGTGTCCCCCGATCCAACGCATATCTCACCATAAACGGGTAGGAACGTTACCCCCGATCCAACAACTCATAACACTGGGTAGGAACGTTACCCCCGATCCTAAATATGTCACTTACGCGCCTAAAAGTCTACCAGCTGGAACTTATACTTAGGCCTGGACCAACACAACATTGAGTATTATTTCAACCCTCCAATTAGATTTAAATAGGTAGAACCACTACCCTCTAATCGAAATCACACAGATTGAGTCTAAACAAATTTTTTACCCACAAAAACCCCTCTAGGTTGGATTTAAATAGGTAGAACCACTACCCTCCAACCGGAATCACACAGCAATGGGATAGGCGTACCCCTCTGCTCCAACCAACCACACAATAATAAAGCACATCACATATAATAACCACATAATTGTTCATGCCTCAAGTAAAACCACATAATCACAGCAATTAAAAGTTTTCAAACCACAAGCATCATTTCCACCCCAATAAATCATAAGAAAAGAGGGGCTATAAAAACTCACCTGAAGCCCAATCAGGCTTCCAAACCAATATCCACACCAGCTACACAATACAAATATAAATGTGTTACACGCGACCAAGCTAAAAGCTCATGTCCCAAAACACTCATATGATGGATTCTAAGGAATTAATAACATCATGGGTCACCCCGACCCCATGCCCAAACTTAACCACTTCATTAACTAAACCACAAGTTACATATAATTAAATCAGAATTGCATAATTTTATCATGACTTTACGTACCTCAAACCCTTACTTAATGACCCTCATAATTCATACCAAAAATCACCCATGTTCATTTATGAGTATATTAACTACCTTTGGATTTTCAAAAGCCATTTATATGCATAAGTACTCCTAAGAAAATCAAACTTCAAAACAGTCCCAATTCGGATCTGATTGCAACAAAAATTTTTGGACTTATAACCATAATTAGACATAAAAATAAAGTCTCCTTCTGTTGTTTTCTCTATATACATATGGAACTTAACTACTGTAGAAGGGAAAAGCTCAATTCAAATTTTAATTTAGGGTTTTACGCTCACAAACATGACCTAAATCTGACTCATATTTATTGTTTTGACAACTTTTAGTATAACTAACATTTGAATGACTTCCCGACCTTAAAATCTTTTGAGGCCGGATTTTTTGGAAAGTACATTCAATGAAATACTGTTTAGAGTCTATAAACACTCAAAAACCTATTATCATCATGGATATATTCACTCATAAACACAACCCTAAATTCTGCTTACCCTAAATCAAGTTTTTACGCAAATCTAACCTAATCAATTGCATGAACATGACCCTAATCAAGCCATAATCATTCTATCATCATCAAATATCATTAATATTCTGAATTTTATGAAACTCTAGAATCCATCGTTGATTTTGTTACATGATTATAAAGAAAAATAAAATAGAAATAAATACTTAGCACTCTGTACTTGGCTCCTACGCGATCTAGCTCTTAACATTCTAGAATCAAAACTTATTTTTACTTGTTCTTAGAGGCTGAGGTCGACACCATAAGAGGAGGAGCAAGAATAAAAACCTAAATTATGAAGGGTTTACAGGTTTTAATAAAAGTATACAAGTCCTAGTCCAAATCAAAAACCTTTTTCCCTTTTTATTCTTTTATCTACAAAATTCGTATTTATGTAATAGGGGAAAAAAATAATTTTTTTATTTTTATTTTTATAAGTTAGTAAAATTCCTTCAATACCTTAAATTTTTAAAAAAAACTAACTAATTATTATAAACCTTTCTCATAAAAACTGACTTTTACTCAATATAACCTTCATTTCCACCAGTATCACTTTCTACAGTTTGCTTGATAAATTCTATTTTCACTCACTTATTTCATTTCTAAAATAGCATACTTTCCATAAAACTCAATCCTTAATTTTCCAATATTTGACATAGCATTACATGCGACATGTCAATCATTTCCATTATCATGACATGTGAACACCTGGAATATCTGACACTTTAACACACATATTGAATCAAAATGAGATGCCCATACAACTTAAAATGATCTTAAGCACATACTTAACACTTAACACACATAAAAATCATACTATCAATTCCATTGTCACAAAATGTGAACAAAATGAAATTCCCATGTTAACCATTAATTAAATCAAAATGAGACGATCACGCTCATAAATTGATAACCAAACTCACATAAGATCACATAAACACATAATTATAACACATAATAATATACTTGGGTTAACACTATCGGTTTGACTAACCAGCTCAAGACACGATTGTCACAATCTATTCAAGTAGGATCAACAAGTGGTATCAGAGCTTGTTGAGAAACTTTGAATAAGAAGAAACAACCTACACTTAGCAGAACTATTTATTTGTGAAAACATGGAGGCAGGATCTTCAACAATGGTTACTGCTGCAAAGCTTCCAATACTCAATCCAGGAGAATTTGAGCTTTGGAAAATGAGGATAGAACAGTACTTCCTAATGAAAGATTATGCTCTTTGGGAAGTAATAATAAATGGAGACTCACCTCCACCAAAGAGAACTGTTGATGGTGTTGAGCAAACATATCCTCCTACAACTACAAATGAGAAGTTAACA
Source organism: Tanacetum coccineum (assembly GCA_026074375.1). Classification (NCBI taxonomy): domain Eukaryota; kingdom Viridiplantae; phylum Streptophyta; class Magnoliopsida; order Asterales; family Asteraceae; genus Tanacetum; species Tanacetum coccineum. Next base: position 1,772 of record BQNB010038216.1, on the reverse strand, counting down.
AGGAAGAATGAGTTAAAGGCAAGAGGTACATTGTTGATGGCTCTTCCAAATGAACATCAACTAAAGTTTAATACCTACAAATGTGCCAAGACTCTGATGGAAGCCATAGAGAAAAGGTTTGGAGGTAATAAGGAGTCAAAGAAAACTCAAAAGACACTTCTAAAGCAACAGTATGAGAATTTCAATGGATCAAGCTCAGAAGGACTTGATCAAACCTATGATAGGCTTCAAAAGCTTATCAGTCAGCTAGAGATTCTGGGTGAAACTATTTCTCAAGAAGATATGAATCTAAAGTTTTTAAGAAGTCTCCCATCAGAATGGAAGACTCATACCTTGATCTGGAGGAACAAACCTGATTTAGACACCTTGAGCATGGATGACCTATACAACAATCTAAAGATTTATGAAACTGAAGTTAAAGGGTCATCAAACTCAAACCAAAATTAACAGAATATGGCTTTTTTGTCTTCTAATAACTCTGGCAGTTCCAATCAAGCTTATGGTTCTAACTCTGCCAATACTGATAGTATAAGTGATGTTGTGATCTATTATTTCTTTGCAAACCAATCTAACAATCCACAATTAAATGATGAGGACTTATAACAGATTGATGCTGATGACTTGGAAGAGATGGATCTAAAGTGACAGATGGTTATGTTGACCATGAGAGCCAGAAGACTTCTAAATAAGACTGGAAGGAAGATTAATGCAAATGGTTCTGAGACCATAGGGTTTAACAAATCAAAGGTGGAATGCTATAACTGTCATAAAAAGGGTCATTTTGCAAGGGAGTGCAGGGGTCCAAGGGAGAACAGGAACAGAGAACCTGTAAGGAGGAATGTGACAGTGAAAACAATAGAGACAAAAGCTTTGGTGGCTCAAGATGGACTTGAGTATGACTGGAGTGATCAGGCTGAAGAAGGACCTACAAACTTTGCACTTATGGCATATACATCTTCATGTTCTTCAAGTTCTTCAAGCTCAGATTCTGAGGTATCTACTTGTTCTAAAGCATGTTTAAAATCTTATGAAACTCTCAAAGAACATTATGATAATCTGAAAAAGGATTTTAATAAGTCTCAATTAAGTGTAGGTACTTATAAAGCAGGTCTAGAATCTGTAAAGGCTAGACTAGATGTGTATAAAAAGAATGAGGTTGTTTTTGAAGAAGACATAAAAATTTTAAAACTTGATATTAAGTTGAGAGATAATGCACTAACAGAGCTTAGAAAGAAATTTGAAAAAGCTAAAAAGGAAAGAGATGATTTAAAACTTACCTTAGAAAAGTTTAGAAATTCATCTAAAATCTAAGCAAACTGTTAGAGATTCAAGTAAGTGATAAGTTCAAGACTGGTGTCAGGTTTGATAGTCAAGTGGTTGATAGTCATGTGTTTGATAGTCATGTGTTTGATAGTCAGGAAAATGATAGGTACAAAACAAGTGAAGGGTATCATGTTGTTCCCCCTCCTTATACTAGGAACTTCATGCCCCTAAATATGTTTTGGTACTTGCTGATGAGGGAGAATATGTTTTTAGTGAGTCAGTAACTAGTATACCTGATGTTGCAACAAGTGAAGCTAAGACTAATGTGTCAAAACCTAAGTCTGTTGGTGAACCTCTTATTGAAGATTGGATATCTGACGGTGAGGATGAGAATGAGACTAAGTTTAAATCTAAACAGAGAAAACCCAGTTTTACCAAAATAGAATTTGTTAAATCTAATGAGCATGTGAAAACAACTAGTGAGTCTGTTAAGAAGGTAGAGAACAAAA
>BQNB010038215.1:0-29481 GCA_026074375.1 Tanacetum coccineum | reverse complement strand
ATTTTTGCCATTTTTGATCCGTTTTGGGTTTATTTGGGCCTTTTTAAAGCGTAAATAGATATGTGTAATCTACACTTATCAAGGATATACCGGCTCTGGGACAAAATCTGGTAAGGGTAGTGACTGTGGTTCCTCGAGGCCAGGTATGTAGTCTGGTGATGGTGAGGCCTGTAAGGCGACCTGCACATACAGGTCATCTAGCATCCAGGGCAGTCCATCGTGCTCAGGTCCAATAACTCCTGGTGATCCAATATCTGATAAGTCCTCAAACGGACTGGATATCTCCGTGTGTGTGACCCCTGATTCATCTGAATCTGACATGACTGTATCTGAAAATCCAAAATAGCTTATATTAGTATTTAATATAAGACCTTATAGTAATATACATTTATATCATAACATGTATATCAATCAAGAATGCATCTAGTCTTAACCAACTAATGCAACAAGTAGTGTATGTATGTATGTATGTCCCGTGCAAACCCCTTTATATGAATGCAATGTTTGAAAACGGTTATAGTCCATCAAAAACATTTGACCTGGTTCTCTATAACCTTGGCTCTTGATACCAATCTGTAACACCCCCAAATTGGGTCGCAGCAGAATAAGGGCCCGGGGCGTGTTACTTCATAGATCAATAACACAAGATATATATAGAACGACCAAAAAGTCATTTAAAACCGATACATTGGATTTAACAAAGTATTTTTTACATAAGCCCGAAGCTTCACTTGTTCACTTGTTCAAAATACAAAGATTTCTAGCCCATAACAGATATACAAAATGTAAAGTGCAAAATCTGTATTGCAATGATATCCAAACATCAAACACACCAATGTAACCTTGCACTCGTGCTTATTTGACTCCTGAAAAACATTGCTTTAAAACGTCAACAATAATGTTGGTGAATTCATAGGTTTGATAAATCGTATATTGTAGGACCACAAGATTTCCCAAGTGTATGATAATGCAACAGATGCAGACATCATATAAATGTAATTACGTTTCCCTAAGCTCATGACACTGAAGCTCGACATAAAGATACCAAAAAATGGCCTAATTGCCTTGTGATGATGTCTAACCCGCCAACATCCTCATTTCGACATGGTATACGTTCGTTTGTCTAGTGATAGCTAATCACCCGAACGGGGATGTCAATCTTAATAGATCTATTCATAACATTCGAGCTCACGATCCAGTAATTGATAGTTCATGATAATGGGCTCAACTTGGGTTATCGCTACTTAGGCAACACGTAATCATAATATAAAAATTATCAACTTGTGTCCAGTTATAAAACAGTGCATGTTTCTCAACCCAAAATCTTTATTAAAACAAATATGTAAACCGTGGGGCTATGAACTCACCTTGATGTGAGCCGAATATCAGTGTATCACAGAAATGTGTCCGGTATATGATCGAGTCAAACCTAATCCAATATAGGTCTTTATAAATTACTAAATCACATTAGGTAACTATACTACAATATATAATTCTATATAGCTTAATCACCATCTAATTGTTTTAGTGAAATTGATAATTTATAAAGTTAAAAGTTTTTAAATATACATTTGGTAAAATGAAATAACTTTACGTTTCAAGTCCATTTCTTGCGTTCTTATTGTATACACTGTCGTATTAAGACGACTGTATCCACAATATGACATTTTTAGGTTTTGAGTCACTGATAGAAACTGTAAACTTTACTGTTTATTTTAGTTTATAAATTTATTTATATAGATTTAGTGATCGTAAAACCCGTAAATGTAATAACTTATTCGTTTTAAACCCGATTTTAGCGATTCCTTCGAGCACGTCTTGGTAATTGAAAGGTGTATCAAAATTATCACATTTTATACATTTAGGTTTGCTGATGAATAGTAAATTTTACTGTTCATAGTTTATAAAATTACTTTTATAAACTTTAATTATCGTAACGCCGTGATGTTATTCGGTTTTAGCTCGTTTTTAGTCAATTCTTTCGAGCACGATCTCGTAATTGAAAGTTCTATTTATTTATGAGGTTTACAAAAACAAATGTTCCTGAGATGGATAGTAACTTTTTTAAAAATAGTTTTATAAAAGTATTTTTATACATTTTAAGTATATAAACTCGCGTAATTCATAACTTCTTTGTTTTTAATTGAAAAAATACGTTTCTTATTGTTTTGGAATCCTAAAAATATGTGTAATTTAATAAAAATACAAAACCTTCTGTTTGTAGAATTTTATACCAAGTTTTTATAAAAATTCTTTTATAACTCTGGTTATTATCGTAAAACTCGTAAACTACGTATCTTTTTTGTTATAAATCGGTTTTTCAAGTTCCTTATATGCCCGGAATCGTCATGAGACATATTATTCTATAAAAATGTAATCCCCACTGTTTGGAATTCGAAACCAAATAGCTCTTTTATGTCCTTTATATAACTAATTATATACACTTGTTTTTATATACTTTTTAACCTCATAACAAGACACAACAGGTTTTCAATCAAACTTTATAATCATATGCCTCTTACATATATAATGTCTCATAGCGGTCCATTGTTGGTGTCCATATGAGTCCAAAAATATCAAGGTCCTTAACATGGCTTTAAATCTTAATACTTTCTTATAGTAAACTTTTAATCACTAGTTTATATATACACTTTTTATGCTTTAACAAACATGATACCATACTTATAATCCAATTATATCATGATATTATCAACTACATAACATATGTAAAAGTGTTCAAAATCATAATCACAAGTAGAAACTTTTTTCACATGTTCAAGAGTATCCTAAATGGAGATTTTACTATATAGAACATATATACACATAAAATGATAAATGTAAAGTGATTAGAGTTTTTAGATAACCTTGTGATGATGTAAGGTAGTAGACCACAATATCTAAACCCTTGTTTAGATGAAAAACCAAAGCTTACAAGCTTTCAAAACCCTAATCCAACTAGAAACCCTAATCTTCCTTTTTCTTGCTTCAATACTTGTAAAGGTTTAATCAAACCTTTAAAACACTTAGAGGTATCTTAGATATGATGCATGAAGGTGTGTAAATGTTGGAAAATAAGTTGTATAAATTACTTAGGGGGGGTTTGTTTGGTGTGGGCTTATATGAGTGACAAAGGGAGTATATGTTTTGATTTTTCACTTAGCAAATGGATATCTATGTGTGTTCTTTACTAGTGTAAGTATTATATAGTATTAAGACTATTCAAGTTCACTATTGAGGAGTCATGAGGCAAGATGAGTGTTTTAAGGTAATAGTTGGTCAAGGAAACATAAGTTTTTATTAGTTGTTGAAGTACAAATGCTAGTTGCAAAATTTGTAAACTTCTTGTCCCTAAATGTTGTTGTAACCATAGGATAGGGGGGGGGGGGGAGAAGACCAATTTTGTGTCTTAGATATTTTATACATAATATCTTACTTATACTTGGAATTTTAAAGTCATTTATACGAAGTGTGGTTGTATAAATGGTAGTATGTAGATTTTTGTTAGTTTATTCAATGTGTCATATGACTAACAATGTTAACTTAAGAAAAGTTTAATAAAACTTTGGGTATTGGGCATAAAAATAGGCATTTGTTGAAGTGTAGATTAATTAATGTGGTTTCGGGTATGCCTAAATGTATTTTTATCGCGAAACGTACACAATTTACGTAACCAATAAAAATAAAAATGAGCAAAGTTAATAATTATCCTTAAAATAATTACTTAACACTTGCTTGATGTAAACATTTAATTGTTTGACGCCCGTTTACATTGAATGATCATTTTTAGCTTACGCGATTTAACTTAATGATTACGATTAAAAGCAAACGCGTACAATACTAAAGATACATAGTGAATTTATTGACGACGTCAATGACCCTAAAACAAAGGGTGTTATATTTACTCAAACGATCTACGGGCTCAAATTTATACACTCTATTACTGGAAGATATGATGCAATCCTCTCCTATTTGTCTCTTGTCAAAAGCTTCAAAGACTAAGTCTTGGTTATGGCATTGAAGGTTTTCTCATCTAAACTTCAGTTATATTGAGCTTGCCAAACAAGGTCTTATCCGAGGGCTTCCCAAATTAAAGTATCAGAAAGATCACCTGTACTCTGCTTGTTCTTTAGGGAAGAGCAAGAAATACACCCACAAACCTAAGTTTGATGACTCTATTCAAGAGAAGTTGTATCTGCTGCACATGGATTTGTGTGATCCTATAAGAATTAAAGGTATCAGTGGGAAGAAATACATCCTGGTTATTGTTGATGACTACTCATGGTTTACTTGGGTAAAGTTTTTATGATCAAAAGATGAAACTCCAGCGATTGTGATTAAACTTCTAATGAAAATTCAAGTTCGTATGAATGCCACAGTCCATAACATACGAACCAATAATGGAACAGAATTTGTGAATCAGACTCTGCAAGCATATTATAAAGATGTCGGCATCACACACCAAACTTTAGTTGCGCGCACTCCATAATAGAACGGAATTGTCAAAAGATGGAACCATACTTTAGTGGAAGCTGCACGTACAATGCTGATCTTTTCTAAGGCTTCATTATTTTTATGAGCAAAGGCAGTCGCGACAGCTTCTTATACTTAAAACCGTTCTCTAATTCGAAGGCGTCACAAGAAAACACCATATGAACTCATTCATGACAAAAAAACCAGATGTAACGTATTTTCACGTCTTTGGTACGTTATGTTATCCAACCAATGACGGTGAGGATTCGGGCAAGCTAAAACCAAAAGCTGATATATTTTTGTTGGCTACGCACCTACTAAGAAGGCTTACCGAATCTATAACAGGCAAACCCGTTTGCTATGGAAAACTATCACATGGTGAATTTCGATGTAGCTGTTTGGGGGGGGGGGTGGGATGACAGCTAGCTTTTGAACAAGTCGGTTTAGGACCCGAGCTTTAACTATATGACTTTTGGAACAAGCAGTTCTGGCTGGTAAGCAGAATTCTCCTCTTCTACAACATCTTATGTTCCACCAAAAAAGAATGATTGGTATTTGTTGGTCTAACCAATGTTCGATGAGTACTTTAATCCTCCACCACGTGTTGCTTCTCCAGTTCATATAGTTGCTGCTCCAAGACCTGCTGATCCGACCAGTTCACTTTTGTCAACTACCATTGATCAAGTTGTAGCCTCTACAAGTACCTCATCAACAATACAAGAAACATAGTCTCTAGTTATTTTTGAAGGTGTTGAAGAACAAATACAACTAGCACAACTTGTTGATGATCCCTTTCTTGATATTATTACTTTGGAACCAACTTCTCAAAAATCATCATCAAATGTGCAACCAACCAACCCACCTTTTGAACACATCAGCAAATAAACGAAGATTCATCCTTTAGAAAATGTGATCGGCAATCCTTCTAGACCTGTCACAACACGAAAACAGGTACAAACTGATGCCATGTGGTGTTTCTTTGATGCTTTCCTCACCTCTGTCGAACCTAATAACTTTAAAGAAGCCTTGTTGGAAGATTCCTGGATCGATGCGATGCAAGAAGAAATTCACGAGTTTTAACGACTAGATATTTGGGAACTCGTACCCTGTCCAGACTTAGCCATGATAACTAAACTGAAGTAGATCTTCAAAGTTAAGCAAGACGAATTTGGAGGGGTACTGAAAAACAAGGCAAGGCTCGTAGCTAAGGGATGGTCGGGAGATATTGTCCAGAAGAGAGATTGATTTGAAGGTCGTGGTGTACATGTTGCTCGCATAAAAGCTATCAGAATTTTCATTAGAAACGCCGCTAATAAGAACATGCCAATCTACCAGATGGATGTCAAGACAATATTCTTAAATGGCGAGCTACGTGAAGAAGTCTATGTTAGTCAACCAGAGGGATTCGTAGATCAAGACAATCCTACACATGTATAGAAGCTAAAGAAAGCCCTATATGGGTTAAAGAAGGCCCCATGTGCGTGGTATGATATGTTGTCAAGCTTTCTACTATCTCAAAAGTTCTCCAAAGGTGTAGTCGATCCCATATTATTCACAAGGAAGAAAGACAAAGACATTCTCATAGTACAAATCTATGTCGATGATATAATCTTTGCATCTACTAATCCTAGTCTATGCGATATATTTGCTGATAAAATGAGTTCTAAGTTTAAGATGTCAATGATGGGAAAAATGTCATTTTTTCTTGGACTTCAAATTTCTCAAAGTCCTAGAGGCATCTTTATAAACCAAACAAAATATGCTTTAGAAACTCTTAAGAAATATGGTATGGACTCTTGTGACCCAGTTGACACTCCCATGGTAGACTGGACCAAACTAGATGAAGATCAATAGTGGACACCCATTGATGCTATCCGTTACTGTTGCATGATCGGATGCCTCATGTATCTTACATCAAGTTGACCAGCTCTTGTATTTGCAGTATGCATGTGTGCTCCGTATCAGGCAAAGCCTACCAAAAAACACTTACATGCCATAAAATGGATCTTTCTATACCTAAGAGGCACCACGAATATGGGTCTTTGGTTATCGAAAGATACCAATATTGCATTAACAGCTTTTACAGATGCAAATCACGCCGGGTGTAAAAACACAAGAAAAAGTACTTTTGGCAGTGCCTAATTATTAGGAGACAAACTTGTCAGTTGGTCCTCAAAGAAGCAGAAAAACACTGCTATCTCCAGTACGGAGGCAGAATACATTGCCTTATCTAGATGTTATGCTCAAATCTTATGGATGAGATCACAACTAACAAATTATGGATTGAATTCAACAAAATCCCTCTGTACTGTGATAACAAGAGTGCTATTGCCCTCTACTGTAACAACATCCAACATTCAAGATTGAAGCATATTGATGTCTTGTATTACTTTATCAAAGAACAAGTCAAAAATGGTGTGGTTGAGCTTTACTTCGTCAGGACTGAGTATCAGTTTGCAGACATCTTCAGCAAAGCATTGCCAAGGGAATGATTTGAATTCCTGATCAACAAGCTTGGGATGCAAAGCATGTCTCCAGAAACACTTAAAAGTATGGCAGAAGAAAATGAAGAGAGATGGTGATACCTCTTCTCGTGTTATTCTATGTTACATATATAAAAATATAAAAAATCAAAAATATTTTCCATTTCTTAGAATAGGTTTAATGAAAAAGAAAATAGAAAAATATAAAATCCAAAAAGCAAAATATAAATATATAAAATCAGAAAATACCAAAAATATGTTTTTCATGACATGTCTTCTAGAATCGATTAATATTTACGGGTTTAGAAATGTCATTTAATAATGACACGGAGCTGTAAATAAAGTTTGAACAAATGTTTCAAAAACTTTCAAAACATGTCATTGGCTTACAGTTATTTCAGACTGCAACCCGGTTTTAATCTTAAAGGAAAGTATATCGTCAAAAATATAACTTGACCTCACAAAGGGAATTTAGTTTCTCGGGCATGATCTAGTTTATGATCATGTAAAGGCTTGTGTATACTTTGCTACACAACCCGTGCTTACAGAAAATACGTGTACATGTCAGTGCATTTATTTTTTTTCAAAATAATAGAAATCTTATTTTTGTTGGTTTTGTATTTCAAAACAAATTAGCCATCTCAGTTTCTTATCATAAAAAGACTTTAAAAGAATTCTCTATCTCTCAAACAATGACTATAACTCTTTCAATAGAAAATGGATCATTATTTGAGGGGGAGAAATGTGCTAATATTTCTTTTACAATGAGGTTTCAAATAAATCAAGGATTAAACGAAAAAAGGTCTTGACAATAACGGATCATAGTTTAAAGGGGAGTTAATGTAATTTGAATTCAAATAAGCTTTAGATGTTATTTGTTTCAACCTTTAGGGTCTAAATTGAAAAATTAGAAAATTAAGCATTCAGTTAGCAACTTTAGGGACCCAAGTTGTCATTTCTCTAAGTTACTAAAGCCTTAAGTAAAGTATAAAAGGGAAATAAAAGAAGGTGCAAACAATAAGGACTATTTTTGCCATTTCTACAAACTCAAAATCTAATTAAACTACAAAGGACGAAATGTGCATATGCACATTTCTTACAAATCTAAAAAAACACTTAAACTCTTTCCTCTTTACATCATATTTCGCATAATTCAAAGACAAGGATCAAAACAATCGTTTTTATGTGTTGAAGGTAAGAACTACGGTTTCTAAACTCTTAAACATTGCTCTCTCAAAAGGAATTGGATTATTTCACACTTATTCAATTGAAAACCATAGATTTCGAATTTAGGGTTCATAAGATCCAAGTTGGGATTCAGTCTAATAAGTGTTAGGGGTTTTGGTTGTTAGGGCATCACTAATACTTGCCTATAATATTTTGTGGTATCTTTAACTCGTTTATGAGTTATAGTGATTTTTGTGTGCAAGAATTATGTGAAATAAGTATACGTGCTTGAATGTTTGTGGGTTTAGGTTTATATGAATACTATTAGTGTATCTAATGTATGTGTTTCAAGTTTAAGCATCTAGGAATCCCTTTGTGTTCATAATTTAGATTCTTGATGTCGAAATATGTGAGTTTTTGTATTACGGCTCTTATCTCTTTGATTGTGGTCTTCGAATCTTGCTTATTATAATGCCCTGATATTGTGTAGTTTAAATGATAAGTGAGAATCGAATTCATGTTCTCGTAATATTGAAATAATGCTCGAAAGTTGTTGTTTCTTGATAAAATTTCTCATGCAATGATTCTTGAAGTGATAATTGATGTTTGTGAATAAGGATTGAATGCTAAAAGTGGATAAAATTTATGTTTGTTTAACATGAATCCTGCAGAATCTGTCATGATTTCACTCTGCGAAATATGTCATAGGTTAGTCTACGAAATATGTTCAGGACTCAGATTGCGAAATGTGTCATAAGTCTAAACTGAGAAATGTGTTCAGGTTTTTATTCTGTGAAATATGTCTAATGAATATTTATACGAAATACGTTTGATTTTGGTTTAGTCTGCGAAATATGACATGTAGTTATTTTTGTGAAATATGTCATTTTCAGAAAAGCTAAATATGTCAAAAATTTTCTTATTCTACGAAATATGACATAGATCCTCATTCTGCGAAATATGACATAAGGTGCATTATTCTGTGAAATGTGACATGTTTTTCAGTTTAACCGAAATTGACTTGTTTGACTTTTGATCATATGATAAACTGTTTGACATAGGTTGATTTTAACTTGTTAGTTATTTTTTCTAGATTGACTTTGACTTTTGACCATAGTTGACTTTTTCAATTAAAGTGTTTAAACGGACTTAATTGCATGAAACCTAAACATAAATTTCATCTAACTCAATCACATCAACAAGGATAAGCCATCTAATCAGTGACATATACATCTGTTGTGTATATAAATTGTACTGGATAATTCTTAAGCATAATCATGAATCTAGAACAAATCCAACAAGCAGCTCATGATGAAGCATTGGTTCCTACTGTTGACAGAGTCAAGATCAGCAAAACAAACATGAGGATTGATCCAATACTGACTCAAAAGGAAGAAACTTTTCAAGTTATTTTAGATATCATCAATACTTCACCATGCTACAATGCCTTTCTCATTACTGTTGATGTACCAGAAATCTATATGCAACAATTTTGGTTCACCGTCAAGAAGGTCAAGAAATCCTCCTTCTATCCGTTTGACCTTGCTGACAATAAGTGTCAAGTTGATGTTGAGTTATTTCGCAAGATTCTTCGTATCTGCCCAAGAGTTCCAGAAGAAGAATTCATTGAACCTCCATCTGAGGAGTCAATGCTCACCTTCCTCATTGAAATGGGATACAAGGGTCAACTGAACCAACTCTCAAGAATGTTTGTTCATCACATACATCAACCATGGAGAACCCTATTGTTGGGAATTAGAGGTTTCTACAACTTAATTCTGGCTGTTCAAGTTTCTGCTACTGTTGAAGATTAGTGAAAACAGTCTAAGTCATTAGTAAACCATCGTCGGAGGTAAACTCCTGGCAACAAATCAGGGGGAGATTTATGCTCATCACTATGTCCCCTAAAAATATCCAGCCGAGTGCTGGAAGCATTATCAGACTCATGCGAAGCATTGGTCAGGATCTTCAGTGGATGGGCCTGGTTGATTGGGATGAGGTATGAGACATGATCAAAACTCAGATCCATAGGCGATGAAGGCTCTTTGTGTACCTATTTATTTTTAGGTTTAGAAAAACTTCCTTCGTCGGCTGATCTCTTCTCGGCAATTTTTTTAGTTTGCATAAAAGCTCCGACATGTTGAGCAGTGTTCGGAATTAGAGGCTTCTACAACTTAATGCTTGGTTCAAGTTTGTGCTACTGCTGAAGATTAGAGAAAACAGTCTAAGTCATTAGTACTGTTAGTATAATAGTTAGTGTTGTCAGTACAAAGTGTTAGTACTGTCAGTTTATTAGTACTGTTAGTTATGTAGTTAGTACTGTTAGTATAAATAGTTAGTACTGCTAATGTGATATGCATGAGATATATTAAGAATAGATATGCATTGATTAGTAGACGTGTTTTGTAAGCCCATTAGGGTTTCTTGGTGTATAAAAGAGACCCTACGGCATAGATCTAGGTAAGTTTCATATATAGTTTTCATAGCGGTCATAGTATATAGCTTCAAGGTTATTTTGTAACCATATCACTATTCAGAGTGACCGTTTTATATTGAGGCTAAAAGTTTAGTAAAATTTTGTTTACTGTTTTATTGTTCTTCTTAGTATTGCAAACTAGATTCCGCATAGTTTGTGATATTATCAATATTAGTCTCTACTATAGTTGTTTTGGATCTATCCAACACAACTAAGCTTTAACAAGCTAAGTAAGATCTGTTCAGAAGGGATCAACAAGTGGTAGAGCTTGTTGAGAAACTTTGAATAAGAAGAACTCTAAACCCTACTTAAGATCTGGTAGTCAAAGAAAAGATGGAGTCACAATCAGAAACTTCCCAAACGGTGTCGGCACTAAAACTTCCAGTACTCAAAACTGAGGAGTATAATCTATGGAGCATTAGGATGGAAAAATACCTTACTTTCACTGATCATGCCCTTTAGGAGGTAATAGTAAATGGTGATTCAGTTATACCAGTTGCATCAGCTAGTGTCGGTGCTGAAGGTCCTATTCCTCCTAAAACTGCTAAACAAAAGCTAGCAAAGAAAAATGAACTAAAAGCAAAAAGCACTCTTATGCTAGCCATTCCTGATAAGCACCTACTGAAGTTTCATGCCTGCAAGGATGCAAAATCCCTATGGGAAGCTATCAAGAATAGGTTTGGAGGCAACAAGGAATCAAAGAAGATGCAGAAAACCATTCTCAAGCAGAATTATGAAAACTTGGCTGCATCAAGTCAAGAAGGACTGGATAAAACCTATGATAGGTTTCAAAAGCTCATTAGTCAACTTGAAATCCATTCTATCAGGAGGATGCAAATCTAAAGTTGTTGAGAAGTTTACCATCAGCTTGGAACAATATTGCCTTAATCATGAGAACCCCATATCTGTTCTAGACACTTTTAAAGTATGGATGATTTGTACAAAATTTGAGGTATATGAGGCTAGAGATTAAAGGCCAATCACGCTTCAAAGCTCAAGCTCAAATCTCAGAATGTGGCTTTTGTATCTTCAGAAAATACTAAGCAGTACTAATAAAGCAGTTAATACTGCTTATGATGTTTCTACTGTTAGTTCAAAAGGACAAGCTTCTTCCTCAACTTATGCTGATGATGTCATGTTTTCCTTTTTTGCTAATCAATCTATAGTCCATAACTGGAACAATGAAGGATTTGTGCAGATGATATGATGATCTTAAAGATGGATCTTCAAATGGCAGTGGCATGCTTACCATAGAGTGAGATGATTTCATAAATAAGATAGGACGGAATCCGATAAGTTCAAGGCAAGAAACTTTGGCTTTGTTAAAAACAAAGGTTGAAATAGTTGATTTGATTTTGATTGAATGATGTTACTAACTGCCAAAGAACGTGGTCACTTTGCTAGAGAAGGCCAGGGAACCAAGGATCAGCGGGATAGAAATGGAGATGATAAAGAAGGGTTGTAGCAGTGGAGACTCCTGCTAATGTCTTGGTTGTTACTGATGGGATGGGTTATGATTGGAACTATCAAGCTGAAGAAGGACCCACATACTTTGCTTTAATGGCCCATACATCTTCTGGTTCATCCAGTTCATCAAGCTCAGATACTGAGGTACATACTTGCTCTAAAGAATGTTTGTAATCTTATCAATCTCTTCAAAAACAATATGATCAACAGCGTGAAGTTCTTAATAAAGCTAATCTAGAAATAATAGGTTATCAAATAGGATTAGAATCATTAGAAGCCAGGATAGTTGTCATGGAAAAGACTGAAGCTGTTTATGGAAGAAGTATTGTTTTTAAAATATGATGTCCAATGTATAAAGATATTTTGTAAGAACTTTAAAATCTGTTAGAAGAAGCCTTATAAGTGAAAGATGTTTGAGACTTAAACTAAAAAAATTTACAGAATCGTTCAAAGATCAAAGATCAAAGAATCTAGCTAAACTGATTAATAGTCAAATAAGTGCTAAAGACAAAACTGGTCTTGGTTATGATGGTCAAATGAATGAGAGTGAATTGAATAATATTCAGATGAATGAGAGTGAATTGGTTCATAGTGTGTTTAACAGTTGAGAAAGTGATGAGGATGATAATCCAGTAAATGATAGATTCAAAATAGGTGAAGGGTTTCATACAGTTCCCCCTCCCTACACTGGGAACTACATGCCCCCAATACCTGACTTATCTTTTGTTGGGTTAGATGATTCAGGCTTTAATGTTTAATGTGAGTAAACTATATCTAGTAAGGTTATTGATATAATCTAAAACTGTTAGGTCTAGTGACTCCTAGTGCTATCTCATTTAAAGATTGTGAGTCTGATAGTGATGATGACTGTGTGATTAGATCTTCAGCTGATCAGTCAAAACCAAAGTATACTAAAATTAATTTTTTCAAATCTGGTGAGAATGTGAAATTTGTTAATAAGGAAAACACACATAGGCAAGCAGAGTACCTTAAGAAAAGTCAAAGTCCTAGGAGTAATAGAAGAAACTTGAATGGAATGATGACTCAGAAACTAGAGAATGGTTTTGAGTTTATAAAGAAAGCTTGTTTAGTGCTGTGGGAGTTTAGTTTCAATCATTTAATCACAGAACTGTGATTTTCATGACAATAAAAATTGGTAGAAAAGAACCAGTGTTGATAAAAGGAGAAGGGTTACTGCGTCAAAAGGAAATTATGACAGTCTGGAACAAATGTCAGAGGGTGAAACCACCAAAATAAATTGATCACCACATTCCTAAAAAGGAATTTTGTTCCAGAAGATGCAGTCTTAACAAAGTTGGACAAGTACCAGTTAAATACTGCTAAGCAAAGCTTTCCTAAGAGCTGCAGTATCAAATGAGTAGCCAGATATGTTAATATGCTGCTCCTAGACAACTGTGAATGGTGCAAAACAAGTTCAAATATTTTCATAAGTGCACATTCATCAGTTAGAGTGCTTTTAACAAAAATTAAGCTAAAACCAAAATTTAGAGAAAAGTTAACCCTTGGCTAGGTTTAATATGTAAACTACTGCTGGGCCAAAAGCAGAGTAGTTAGTCCGTTGCTAAGGGAAATAGGTTAAAATGTTGTGTGTTAAGTAACTCGCATGCTGGATTTGGAGACAACAGGAAATGTTATTGACCATATCTCCAAAGACAGTGGATCATATATGCTTAAAAGATTTGACTAAATGTTGATCACAAAAGCAGACTCAAGCTGCATGGCTTGGGTCCCAAGAGAATCTAAATTCTCTTATTTTCGAGTACAGGGCAATCCACATATGCTTGACTATGTTCATAAGGATTTTATGATAGTAGATGCTCTACACATATGACTGGGAACAAGTTCTAGCTCTCAGATTATCAAGATATTGATGGTGGCTTTGTTGCATTTGTAGGAAGTTGATCCGCCTATACTCTCACCTTTTTATATGGCTAAATATAAAACAAATATAAACACAACACAAAAAGGATCAGAATCACGCGAATTCAAGTAAACCGGAAGCAGTATAGAGTGTTCCCGGGTCATTTTGTCCCAACGAGGCTAGAGATGGAAAATCGCAAGACGATTGATGATTGGTGTTTGAATGTAACAAGGAATGATTGGGAATTGAAACTGAAAGTAAAAGCACATAAAATTTAAACAAAGAACATAAGCTGGAAAAAAATAAAGCTATAAATGGTAAAAACACTTAAAACTTTTACACTAAGGCACAAATTAAGATAAAAAACACACACAACCACACACACAAAAAAAAAAACCTTAATATGCTTAAGACTGACAAATAAGCTAATCTAAATCTAAAATAAGCAAATTAAGCATGCAAATTATAAGCTTAAATTAAACAGAGAAACACACAGTTTCTAACACACAGTACTATACAGTTTTTATACTACCAGTACTAACTTGGAGTTAGTATTGTTAGTGTAAAGTTAGTACTGTTAGCTTAAGGTTAGTACTGCTAGGCTAACAAGACTAAAAAAAATAATAAATAAGCAAACAATGCTAAAACAGAAGTTCACCTAACCTTAATAAGCACTTAGTAATTGGAATAAGCAACTAGAATAAACTAAAATGATGAATAAGCTAAAAAGCTACAAACTGATACACTATTGAAAATATTTTAAAAAGGAAAATAAGCTTAAATAAGCTTACCCCTAAAGAAAGTAAAGGAATGGTTTAATCTGCTACTAAAAGGCTAAGGAAATGCTTAAATAAGTAGAAAATTATAAGCTGATAAAGCTAAGTGGAACAACCTAGTACTAAACAGTTAAGAATAACAGTACTAACTTGCAGTTAGTATGTGTGTTAAGTTATGCTGTTCAAAAGTAAACTTCATAGTACTAACTTAGAGTTGTTAGTTATGCTCGTGTGGTCGTTAGTACTGCTCCTAAAATGAACTAGCAGTACTAAATTTTGATTTATTACATGACTTTGTTCCAAAAACAGCCTTTACTTTTCCAAAAATATACATTTTTATTTCAAAACTATTTTAAACCAGATTTCGAATACAAACGTAAAACACTTATAGACAAATTTAATCATAATAAGCACTTAAATAAGCTATGATTTAGTCCTACAGTATAAACTTAAATCCTACAGTTGTATTAAATTAAACTTGCAGTTCTCTGCAATAGATAAGTAAAGTAAGAAAGAGAGGACTTACTACCCCCTTGCTCAAACAGGGTCAAACAATGAATATCTCAAGCTCTGCTTGCATAGAACAAGTAGTTTGAGGAGTCCTAAGCCCATCCGAAGTGGCTTTATCATCCAATAAATAAGCTGTGGTTTATTGACGAGTGTTTTTGTGATTTCCTTTTAACTACTTAACTTTTTATTTTACCTTAATGAAAAACTGCTTTAATAAATTTAAAACTGTACTGATAGCTTTTTGGAACACAAAACAATATAAGTAAGAAACTTAAACTTGAAAATTGTAACTTGATTTAAAATCGAATGAATTGCATTAAAAACTTGAGAAAGTTATACAAGCTGAAAAGAAAGCTATAAAATGACTGAAAATTATGCTAAGTTACTCTAAGGATTTAACTATTTGCCTCAAGGCTTACAAAAGGTTTATTTATTGCGAAAGTTTTTGACTTGCGGCTTTGTTGCTTCTTTTGAGAGGATAAAACCAAGTGTGCTAGTTGTTTGTGTGAGGTAATTCGTAGAATATCCCAGCTTTGTCTCTTGTGAGCTTCTTTGGAGACAATCTTCAGCCATCAAAATGCTTTGGAATGGAGGGGACTATTGCCAAACATGGACTTTTATCAGCTCTGGGGGAGAAATAGGATCTTACGGGTGGATTGAAACTGATTTTGGTTTAGTTTAGAGATTTATGAGTGTTGAGTGATTTTGCAGGAGAGAAGTATGGGAGCAAAACAGGGTGCTGGTTTTGGTATTGGCGGGAGATTGGGAAAAAGTTATACAAGTTGGGTTGTGACAGAGAGAGGTTGAAGATGATTAAGGGTATGTTTGGTTTGTGTACAAGAAAAGCCCCTCCACATCTTTCTTCTTTTCATTCTCTTTTTCCCCTTTCTTTCTTTTATAAATGAAGTCTTTCCACAAAATTGGCAATTAATCAGCCCCCTTGGTTTATATAATATATTAACTTATGGGTTTGCATTTTTGACCACTCAAGTTTTTTTTTTTCTTTCTTTGCTTTTTCTTCTCGGAGTTGACTTGACTTTGATTGGGCTTCGTCTTCACACACTTTTCCATCCCGTGTCTGGTTTTGTCGCTTTTTGTTTGGTTTTTTGTCTTTTTGCTAGATATCCGTTCCTGCACAACACAATTAGCAAAACAAGCATATATTTGGCCTTTTGAGTCCGTTTTTGGTTATTTTAGCTCGTTTTTAAAGGTAAAAGGTATGTGTAATTAAGTACATACCAAAATCCCCCAAACTAAGATGTTGCGTGTCCCACGCAATGCTATGAAGTAAGCACTCGAGAAACCAAAAATCTCAAATCCCCTCGACTAATAACTTGGAAAAGTAGCCAAGCGTTTATCAAAGGGAATAAAAGAATCAATAGCCTCGACAAGTCCCAGTTCTCACCAAATTTTTTTATATTTACACAACTACTCTAAAAATATTTTTTTTTTTTTTTATGTTTGACTTCCTTTATTTATCAACAATGGGATCATAGAATGAGAAACGTTTGTAGAATAATCCACGGACGTCCTGACGGATAATTTCATCGTCCCCGATTTTTTTTTTCACAAGCCCCAAGCTAAGCAATTAAACAAGATCATTGTCGATATAAGTTTAGATGTTAAGCCCTCATACTTATGACTTGCGAACATTTTATCCCAACATTGGAATTTATGATTTGACATGTGTGTGCTCGTTTTAACTCAACATAGATCAACTTTATTTCTCTTAGTCATAATTCAAGATGAATCACGACTCAAAAGGCTACAACTTTTTAGGTACTGTAACTTGATTTTAAAACTGTAGATTTTTGCAACGATTTATCATTTTATAAGTTCTTAAACGCTAGAATGTGTTGTTATTTTGAAACACCTACCTAGGCCTCGGCTTCCTTAGTAGGATATCACAACCAGACGGTGTTCTTAGTTTGAAACCCACCCTTTGCTAGCGTAGTGGAAATCACATCACACACCTTTTTCCTTTAATATGGCTAAGATTGAGTCTTAGTTTGAAACCCTCACCTAGACCTTTCTTCCAAGTTAGATATCTAAACACACCAAATCCCTAGATGTAATGACGCTTTGTATGAACCCCCACCTCGTGGTGCGGAGTGGGATATCTCCGACCTATCTTTTACTAGCTCCATATGATCAAATGTTATGCTTCAATGGCATAATTACATATTCGTACATTTTTGCATTCAACTACTTCATTCATGCTTCTTTGGCATGTTAATCTTTCAATCCTTGCTTTTAAAGTATCAAGTTTACAAATTTTGAAGTTTTTCTGATAACATCAATTGACTTGTAGAACAAGCAGTTTATGGATTAGGTGGATTTAGAAGCTTATGGGAGAAAGTAATAAAAAGAAACAAGTTATTCATATAAGTTTTGAGACGAATCTCTGGCTTAACACAATAAACTTATATTTAACTCTAATCATTTCTTGTTACTTCCCTTTTTACATTCATCAAAGTCAATTGAATTCGTGAAAGCTCGGCCTGATGGAACTAGCTAGGGCTTAATTCGCCCGAGCGAGTCAAAAAATTATCTCATTACTACCCAAAGAAGAGTCAAAACTGTGACAAAACATTATTTTTATTTTGGAAAATTTTGGTGAATTACGGATTACGTTCTTTGGGAACAATGATGCAGGCAAAAATCAAATCGAAGTACCCCCCCAAACTGTACTGAAACATCGTCATCGATGTTTTGAAGGGTATATGTATTCCTAAGGCCCTGTTTATGAAGCATGCCAAATGATAAAAGTTAGTCGATTAGATTTGGATATCGGGATTCCAAAAATGAAGCTGAGCGATTTGAAGCTCGACTGTGATCGAATTGACAAAACCAGAGAACCGAGAGTCTTCACAATCCGGGCAATCCTTGGACTATAACATCCAAACAACACGAAAAAAACACGGCGTGATAGATGATAGAAAGACAAGCTATCTCACACAACAAACAACACTTATTCATACAATTACAACTACGGATAAGCATGGGTTGCCTCCCACGAAGCGCTTGTTTTAGGTCCCGACGCTTGACCTAATTCCCCGCAATCACTGGTCCATGGGGAAGGTTTGGAGATCCGGGACTACCAATTGTGGTACGTCCCCTCCAAAGTAGTGCTTAACACGATGACCATTCACTTTGAAATTCGGCCCGTTGGCTTGAGATAGCTCCAAACGGGCAGTAAGGAAAGACTGAGTGATGGTGTTGGTTTAATTCCACGCCACAGGATTTTAGTATTTGCCGAGAAAATCTTCAATTTGAATTAAAGAGGAGACTCGATCACCGACGTGGAAAACACGATTTTGATCTTGGGGTCATGGATTTTCTCTTTGTTTTTTCCTTATAGGATAATGAGTTCTCATAGGCATGATCACGAAGTTCGTTAAGTTCATTGAGTTGAACTTTCCGGTGATCAACCGCAGTAGAAAGATCAAAGTTTGCTTGTTTCAAGGCCCAATAGGCTTTGTGCTCAAGCTCGATCGGAAGATGGCATGCCTTTCCATACACAAGCTTGTAAGGAGTACACCCGATGGGCGTTTTGTAAGCTGTGCGGAAGGCCCATAGTGCATATCAGTTTGTGCGACAGGAAGCAACGGTTTTTCACTATGGTTGTGATACGTTCAAACAACGATTTGACACCCGACTTGCCTACTTGTTTGTGGATGATACTGCGGGTGGATCGAGAGACGGTGAGTGACTCTATATTTTGGCATGACCTTTGCAAATTGGTTATTGCAGAAAATGAGTTCCGCGATCACTTGATGATAGACTCGAGGGACACCAAATCTGGCGAGAGAGATTTTAGGGAATTTGCACAGACTGGCATCATTGGTGGGATGGGGAGCGCTTTCGCTTCACCCATTTTGACAAGTTGTCAACGGCCCACTGAGAATATATTTGGTCCCTCGTGAAGACGGGAACGGACCATAATGTTAATTCCCCAAAACGTCAAAGATTTCACAAACTGGATGGAGTTTTGAGGCATCTCATCCCTGTTTGTCATGAAGTTTTTTTCCTTGTCGTTGGCACGAGTACAGATTTTTGACAAAACTCGTGGCATCCTTGTTAATGGTGGGGCCAAAAGAAGCCGGATCAAAAGATCTTTTTAGCGGTTAGGTTTGCTCATGATGTCCCCGGTGGGGTCCATTGTGGCCAAGCCTCTGGAGAAAAGTCGAGAGCTTCTTGCCTGTGCAACATCGCCTGATCTACTTGATTCAGCACAAATTTTAAAACAAGGAAGGGGTCATCCAATAATAATGCTTCAGTCCTTGAAGAACTTATTTTTTGTTGGAGTTGACATGCCCTTTCCAACACGAATGATACCTGCGTGGTAATTGCAAAAGGTCGGCAAACAGGTGAGGTATAGAATCACCACGGAAAAGTCACCATACTTAACGTTTCTGAGAGGTAATGTTTCATTAATCTCTTTAGGGTCGGACGTTTTCATAGGGTTTTCTAATCGGGACAGATGATCGGATTCTGCGAGGTTTTGGCTCCTTTTGTGTCAAGAACTTTAAAGTCAAAATAAAAATTCTTTGGAGGAGGAGAACCCATCGGAGAATCTCGCTTTAGCATCTTTTTGGCAAGAGATACTTGAGAGCGGAATGGTCCGTTATTGCATCTATGCTTTTGTTCATGATAAGATAAGAACCGGATTTTTCGTATGCTTACACCCGGCTAACATTTCTTTCTTGTCGTGGTGTAATTAGAATTCAGCCTCGGTCATCGTATCTGCTAGCTCTACATGGATAGGACGAAAATTGTTTTTCTTGACGTTGCCCCAAAATCTGCCCTATGGCGTAATCACTTGCATCGCAATAAGTTCGATTGGTAGATCCCAGCTTTAGGGGCAATCAAGATCGGAGCTTCCTGTAAGTTTTATTCTTTATAACGTTTGAAAGTTAGATGCATTCATTAGAGAAGATGAATGGAGTATTCTTCTCGAGAAGATGAGTCATTGGTCGGGATATTTTGGAAAAATCCTTTATGAATCTCTGGTAAAAACCGGCATGACCAAGAAAACTCCTAACTCCTTTGACAGTGGTTGGGATTGAGGTATTTGGCATGCCAATCTATTTTGGCTTTGTCCACCTGCATCCCATTTTTAGAAATTTTATGGACGCTAGGACAATGCCCTCTTTGACATAAAGGCTCTTCTCCCAGTTAAGACACAAATTGGTGTCTTCACATCTTTGCAACATTTTCTCAAGACGGGAGAGGCAATTTTCAAAGGAATTCCCAAAGACCGAGAAGTCATCCATGAAGACTTCCATTGTCTTTTCAACCATGTCGTGAAAGATGGCCAACATACACCTTTGGAACGTGCCCGGTGCATTGCATAAGCCGAAAGGCATGCGGACGGTAGGCAAACGTCCGTAGGGACAAGTAAATGTTGGTCTTTTCTTGATCACAAGGGTCAATGGGAATTTGGAAATACGAAGAATCCATAATGGAAAACATTATAGTACACGTTTCCCGCTAATCTCTCGAGCATTGATCCATAAACGGAGTGTGAATGTTGTCTTTAACGGGTGGGCTTCATTTAACTTTGCGGTAGTCAATGCATACCCGGCCACACGGGGTGTAAACCAATCGAGATGGGGATTCAAACTCATTTCTTCATTTAACAACGGTAAAAATCCACCCTTTTTTTTGGGCACAACATGTATCGGGCTGACCCATTGGGGACTAGGCGGAGGACTTGGGTAAATCCAAATCCTGCGTCATACGAAGTTTTTCAATTCTTCTGGGATGACATCGTGGATTTTTTGGATTAACCCTACTCTGCATGAGGAACTGCATGTAGGTTTATAGTCCTCTTCCATTAGCTTTTGTGGGGTAAAAATTCAGGGTTAATACCCTGAAATGCGGATAATTTCACAGACAATGGCTCGCTGTGGGACTCTTAAGACCTTGATCAGATCGGCTTTCTCCCCAAACTTAATTCCTTTAGCAATGATGACTTTGGTATTGTTGTTAATCTTCCAAGAATGCGTATTCAAGTTTGGGAGGTAAGTCTTTGAGGTTCAACCTCCTGGAGCGGTTCATCAATCGCAAGATTTAAAGTTTTGGCTTTTTGCTTCACAACTCAGTTTGATTTACTTCTTGGGTTTCTGTGAAAATCTCCTTGATTTGGAATAGGAGTCGGTGGTTCATTGTTCAAGAAGCTTATAGTTGAGAATGTCCCCGTCCGGGCATCAAAGAGTCGGATCAACTTCGATTGAAGTTGTATCATCATCTAGAGCAAGGGAAAAAAAAAAGCATTTGCTTCCCATTCGAACAGTATAGAAAGGTCACTTTCTCAAATGGCTGTTACAGGTCGGAGATGAATTTAGCAACAATAGGATCAAAGCCGGAGAAGGATTTCCGTATGCTACCCGCAAATCAGAAATAACCTAAGACCTCTTGCGACGGATTCTCTCTCTAGCCATATCAATGACGTCAATCCGGTTTGAGTCATATGATTGAAATTTGACGCTGTACCTCGAAGTTTGATCTAGGTTGAAAGTTTATTGGCCTCTTTGCCTAACACGAAGGGTAATTTCACCCTCGTGCACATCGATTAATGCACGACTAGTTTTCAGAAAACACCTCCCGAGAATTAGAGGTACTCGGGGGTCTGGCTCAAATTCAACAACCACAAAATCGGCTGGAAATTGGAACTTTCCCACCAACACACGGACGTCTTTGGCGATACCGATTGGTTGTGTGTTTTGATCGGTCCGCTAGCTCTAGCGTCATGCATGTTGGGGTAAGCTCGGAAAGAGAGAGATCCTTCCACACGGAATACGGCATAAGATTGATGCTTGCACCGAGATCGGCCAAGGCATTGCATGTGTTAATGCCAGAAAATTCACATGGGATAAGGAATCTGCCGGGGTCTCCAAGTTTTCTAGGCAACTTGTTAAGGATGACCGCGAGCAAAGTTTCGTTTCATTTTTCATTTCACTCAATTTCTCTTTGTTTACGATTAGGGGTTTTTAAAGTTGAGGCGAATATAGGGCATAAGAGTCAAAGCATCCAAAAACGCTAATTTCGAAATTCAATCTTTGTAGATTTCATAGAATTTCTCAATTTGTTCGTTAGGTTTTTCCTTGCGACTTTCATAATTTCTTCTAGATGGAATGGTAATTGGTGTTTTAGGATTGAAGTATCAACAGGAGAACATTTGGCTCATGGATTTGGATTACGAGACTGAATTGAATAAAAGGAGGCTGGAGTCTCGGAGTTCCTTATTAGCGGGAGGCATTGTGTCCCTTTGTCACTCTCGGGTGTCCTGACTAAACTGCTTTTGGTCCTTGGATGGTAACACCACTACGGGTAGTGATACCTTTTAAATCTTCTTTAGGGTTTTGGTAACATCTGGTACCAGAAGAGTTCAGAAACCGGCAAGTAGAAGCTGTATAGCAGTAACAAATTTTGAAAGCTTGTCAGTCTTGTTTGCCATTTGGGTATTGCAGGTTTTGACCTTGGTTTTTGCATGTTTCTCAACACTGCAATCGTTGGCTGTGATATTTGTGATATAATCTTTCAAAATATGTTTTTACAACGTCTGGTCGTGTCTGAGGAGCATGGTCGATGCAGGTCCTTGATGAGCTACGGTTGATTGACGTGATGGTCGATAAATCTGACCTGGTTGAAATTATTTCCTCTGTTTTGATTGAAGTTATTTCTCGATAGAAACTTGTTTTGAGGGATTTTTGAATGGGAGGAAACCAGGATTGGTCTAATTTGATTTGAGGACCATCGAGAGGTCGATAACAAGAATTAGCTTGGTAGAAAATTGGCCGCGCGGGCCTGGGACACATATCTTGGATATTGTCCTGTAATGTTGATAATTAGTGGCTGGACTGTTTTGATAAGAATGACCTACCCAACAAGTTACACAAGTTTGTCACTCTTTTACAGGGCGGAAGCTGGGGTTTGGTTCTTTTCTGATCGAGAGTTAGTGCCAACTCCCGAACCATGTCTTTGAGTTCAGCCAACATCAGATAAGAACTGCTGGGGTGGAAGAGTTGTGACTCATTTTGCTACAAAAGCTTGTTTCTTGATTGACGTATCTTAGACTTGCTCTCGATGATTTTAAACATTCTCGAGGCATTTTGTCTATGAAGTTACCACCCGGAAGCTGTGTTCATGACTTTCTTGATCCAATTGAGTTGAGGGAATTGTAGAATGTATCGAGTTGATGCAATTCTGAAAACCCATGATGAGGGCATCCCCTTAAAAGATCATTGAAACGATCCCAAGCCTCATAAAACGTCTCATCAAATTTTTGCTGAAATCTCGTGATTTCATTTCTGAGATTTGTCGTTTTAGAGGGTACTCAAATCAGCATCTCCCGACAAGGACAGATAATGGGAAGAAGGGAAGAATTCAATGGAAGAGAGGCTAATAGGGAATTTACCTGGTAAAATTAGGGAAGAATTCTTTTAACACTGGGAAGCTAGGAAAGAATTTGTTAAGACATGTGTTAATAAATTTCATAAAACAAGATCGTCCATGTTTCATCGACCCCGAGGGGGTTCTTTTTCTAGCCATATCCGGGCTGCCCCTTCGAGAGAAAACGGGAAAAGCATAAGTTTAACCGACGTATTTGGTACGTTCGGAATCTTCATCGTAGAAGTGATCTTGTTGAAATAACGGATGTGAGCATGTGGGTCTTCTTTATCATTTCCAAAAAATTGCTTGTTTTGGACAAGATTCAGAAGACCATGCTTGATCTCAAAGTTATTCGCGGTGATTTCCGGAATAACTATCGCATCCTCGTACCCCTCGGTGGGTGCTTCGAGCAGTTGCGCCATAGTACGATTATCAGCCATCGTAACTATGGGAGGATTATCAGGTTTCTCAAGATTGGATGATTCAACAGAAGTTTGTCGGACTTGTGGTTGTCGACGTCTACGGGCTTGAGAACGAGTGCGCATGCACAAAATAGAAATATAAAAAGAAAATTTACACTAATTTTTTTTTTTGGTTTTTCAATGATTTATTCACAATTGATTTTAACGGACAATGAGATAAGACAACTTAAACCAAATAATCTACTTACTTCACGGTAGCTCTCAAAAAGATAAACGCACAGGTGAGCGGAGGAGTAGGAATAGCGCGAAGCTTATTTCTCCTTTCGGGTCGTAGTTCCTCGGAACAACCCTCCTTATACCCACTTTATAGTTTGTTTAACTTTTCAAGGTGAGCCGTACGTCGTAAGAGACACAAATGGCAAGTTTTTAAATCTTTTGTTCGAGTTGGGAACCAACAAGTTCACCGGAAGTTATTATGATAATACCTCAGTTGAGAATATTATATTTTGGTATTTTTACCAATTTGTGAATTTTATTTCTTTTTTTATGGACAATGTTTTTATATTTTTGGTTTTTTCTTTGGTTTTTTATCTGATAATTATACTAATAAAAGAAAATGAAAAATATTTTTGTATTTTTTATATTTTTATAAAAGTAGAAGAAAATATTCACAAATTCAAACACAAATTGTCAAACGTAACGATAATCGTTTTCACAGCCTCCCCGGCAACGGCGCCAAAAATTGATTGGTGAATTTTACACTAAATATATAATATATGATAAAATATAAAATATATATAAGTAAGTATAGTCTAAAAACAATAATCAATAAAACCAGGAAGTAGTATAGAATGTTCCCGGGTCGTTTATCCCCAACGAGGCTGGACTGGAGAATCGATACAGTCGAAAGATTGGAGTTTGAATGAGAGAAATGATTTGAGAGTGTGGAAAGCACAGTTAAACGAATCCCGCGCCAAAAACGATTAAGAAAAACCTAAAAATTATGAAATTAAGCTGAAAAACGAGAGTAGGAATCCCGAACAAGGGGTCAAAAACCTAAAATCTTCAAAATTAACCCTACAAAGAAATTTTTACTTCTAAATTACTCTAGGGGACTAATAATGAAAAATGAAAAAGACTAGACTGAAAACGGAGGTCGTTTGACCCAAAAACGAGTCAAGATAAAATCCGTACCCGATACCCGTTCTTTAAAAATCAAAAGATTGAAAAATTAACCCTACGAAATTTTTCTATTTTTCCTACGTAGTATATGACTAAAGAAAATTTTCTAAAAATGAAAAATAATTTTTTTGATAATTTTTATATTTTTTATGAATTTTCTAAACTTTTAACTAGATTAAATTATAAAAAATACTAAACTATTTTTAAAAATTCTAAAAAAAAATACCTAAAATACTTTACATTGATGCTAACCTACGAAAAATAAGAAACCCAAAATTCGGCTTATAAATAAGCCGAAATAAGCTGAAAACAGCTTATAGCTTAAAAGGGTGAAAACTCCCTTAAATAACTGAGTGCCCAAGAGTCTTTCAGAAAAGACCCAAGGGGGCGCAGCGGTAGTGTGTGTTGAGTTATAAAGGGTTGAGGGCTTGAGGTCCCGGGTTCGAGTCTTGCTCACCCGGGTCCTTGGGCCTTCCCCTTTTATTTTATTTTTCAATTTTTTTTATAAACTTGTTAAGCCCAAAAAGATAAGCACTTTATTCAACTGAGGCTTTTGACAAAAGCTTATAAATAAGCTGGAAAACGGGCTTAAAGTTGGCAGAATAGCTTAAAAAAGCTTAAGGCTTATTTTTTTTTCTTTTTTGGATTTTGAAAAAGCTACAAAAGATGCAAGTAAGCTAAAATGAAACTAAACTAAGCAAACAAGCAAATTCATGATGAATTAAGTAAAAAGAAAGAAAGAAAAATAAGCTTGAAAGAGCTTATTAAGTTATTGACATGGAATCTATCTAAAAACAGACAAAGGGCACTTTGTGGCTTAATATTAAGCCACGAGATGCAAACTTAAGAACCTATAATCTAGAAAAAGGAAAAGAGGACATAAAAGATTCTAAGAAAAAGCAAACTAAACTTATTTTAAAAGAAAAATAAGCAATGAAAAAGCTATGTGAAAACAACAGTATTAACCTTTGAGTTAATACTGCCAAAAGAGAGTTAAAATAATGTAAATTATTTAAAAAATCGATTGCATTAAACTGAAATTTTACAAAGCTGAAAGTAAAAGCTGTAAATGACTGAAAATTAAGCTAAGTTACTCTAAGATTAACTAGTTGCCTCAAAGGCTTACAAAAGGTTCTATTTATAGCCGAAGTCTTTGACTTGCGGCTTTGTGCTTCTTTTGAGAGATAAAACCAAGTGTGCTAGTTGTGTGAGGTAAATCTATAGCAAATCCCAGCCTTTGATCTCTTTTGAGCTTCTTTGGAGACAATCTCAGCCATCGAAATGCTTTGGGAATGGAGAGGGATTGCCAACATGGACTTTATACAGCTGGGGGGAGAAATAGTAAAAGTAGGGTGGATGAAATGATTTGGTAGGATGTTGAGTGATTTTGCAGGAGAAGTATGGGAGCAAAACAGGGTGCTGGTTTTGGTATTGGCGGGAAGATTGGGAAAGGGTTTATACAAGTTGGGTTGTGACAGAGGGAGGTTGAAGATGATTAAGGGTATGTTTGGTTTGTGTACAAGAAAAGCCCCTCCACATCTTTCTTCTTTTCATTCCCTTTTTCCCCTTTCTTTCTTTTATAAATGAAGTTTCCCAAATTGGCATAATCAGTCCCTGTGGTTTATATAATAATATAACTTAGGGGTTTGGCATTTTTGACCCCTCAAGTTATATTTTTCTTTGCTTTTTCTTCTCGGAGTTGACTTGACTTTGATTGGGCTTCGTCTTCACACACTTTTCCATCCCGTGTCCGGTTTTGTCGCTTTTTGCTTGGTTTTTCGTCTTTTTGTGAGATATCCGTTCCTGCACAACACAATTAGCAAAACAAGCATATATTTGGCATTTTGAGTCCGTTTTTGGTTATTTTAGCTCGTTTTTAAAGGTAAAAGGTATGTGTGATTAAGCACATACCACCTATGAAAGAGACAATAGGTTTGGCCAAAGAGCAGAAAGCAAGTCAAATGATATGAGGTGAAAAGGTATGTTTCAGCACCTTCGCATATTGATAAAGCTGTAAGTATCAGTTAACTAGAAATCAATGTTATCACACCACTTTAATTCCTTTGGCAACTCAATTAACTTTATGTTATCTTAACTTTATACATTTGATCTTCAACTGATCATTTGCATTATTTTTAAAATTTCTTGGGTGCAGGTTCTACTTGAAATCAAGGAAGGATAAACGAAAAGGAAAGAACAGAAGATGATTGTATTACTTTTTGTAAAAACGCAAGCAATATACAAAAAATCCCGCGCTCCGCAGCAAAGCGCGGGTTAAAAACCTTGTTTTTATGAAAGATAAAGAAACATATTCTTGTAGTATAAATGTTTAACCATAGGGTTTAAGCCGTAGAATACCAACGAACTTTTTAAAATTTATCGATTTGGTACGTGTACTTTGAAAAAGCTGTACAATGCCAACGAACTTTCATAAAGTGTTCTCATTTGCACATTTTGATGACGTGTCATACGTGATAGGCTGACACGTGGCACATCAATAACATGACACGTCATCAAAATGTGAAAATGAGAACACTTTATGAAAGTTCGTAGGTTTGTATAACTTTTTCAAAGTACACGTACCAAATCGATAAATTTTGAAAAGTTCGTTGGTATTCTACGGCTTAAACCCTTAACCATATTAGAATCCAAATGGATGAAATATGTTATATGTTATAACCAAACATGATGATACAAGCTAAATGTAGATAAGTCGATTATAATCAATGATAATCTGTAGGTATTAAGTTGTGATTAACAAACAAGGATCCAAATTAAGAAGAATTGGTTTTGTACTTGTTATTAAATGATTCACTGTGTCTAGTTAAATTAGAGAGAGAATTATGGATTACAATTTGAGTAAATGATTACAAATGAAATGGATGAAAACTATTTATACTAAGAAATGTAGAAGACGACTAAGTAACAGAATCTCCCGTGCCTTTGTAACTGATTTTGAACTCTACATGTGCCACACACGTGACTTAGGTTTAAACTCAATTTGGCGCATATCAATCCACCCCCTTAGAATTTTGACTTTCCACAGTCAAAATGCACTTGTAACTTGATCAAATTCAGGGTACTTCTTGAGCAACTCTGAGTACAACTCCCAGGTTGCCTCTTCTTCACTGTCATTTGACCATTGCATTAACACATAGGCCACAGCTTTGTTGTTCACCTTGCCAAGCCTCCTATCAATGATCTTTACTGGAAGCATAAATAGAAGGCCTTCATTGTCACACACATGTAAAGTACCAGGTTTGTCTACTGATCTTTTGCAAAGCTTAAGTTGTGAGACATGAAACACTGGGTGGATTTGACTTCCACTTGGGAGCTATAACTTGTAAGCTACACCTTATCTTTGTCACTCACAATGGTGTTTGGCAATCCATAAAGTTTATAAACAGTGTCAAAAAATACTTGTGCCACTTGTGATGCTTTGAAAGGATGTTGTAAGGGCATGAAATGAGCATACTTGCTCAGTCTGTCAACCACAACAAAGCTGACAGTCTTCCTATGAGATTTGGGCAGACCTTCAACAAAATCCATAGAGATATCAGACCACACCTTCACTAGAATAGGTAGTGGTTGTTGTAGACCAGGATAAGCACTAAGGTCAGGTTTTTATGTTTGGCAAACATCACATTCCCTAATCCATTGTTTCACAATCCTTCTTATATCCTTCCAGTAACATATAGAGCTTATTTTTTGCACAGTCACTTGAACCCTATAGTGTCCACCAACAAGTTCATCATAAATTTATGAGAAAAATTGTTTCCTTAAGGCCTCATTATTTCCTACTACCAAATTTCCTTTTCTTCTTAGCTGATCATTAGTCCAAGTATACTTTCTTGACTGGTAGTTAGGATCTTCAAACTTATTAATCAACTCAGCCATTATGTCATCTGTTACCCAACTTTCTTGCACTTTTTTGAGTAGATCAGTGGTCACATTGGTTGCCACTAGTGCAAACAGTTGACCCTGCATTTCCTTCCTGGACAAAGCATCAACCACAATGTTCTCACTACCCTTCTTATAAGCAATATCATAGACATAACCAAGTAGTTTTGGCAGCCACTTAGCTTAGAAAGGAGTAGTAAGCTGGTAACGCTCAACTGTACATGTTTTTAGTCGTGTTATTCGTACTTTTGTATAGGGGTGCTGGTATGTGCTTAATTACACATACCTTTTACCTTTAAAAATGAGCTAAAATAACCAAAAACGGACTCAAAATGCCAAATATATGCTT
>BQNB010038214.1:7768-46127 GCA_026074375.1 Tanacetum coccineum | reverse complement strand
TCGTTTGATGTAAATCATCGAACATTACAGATATCAGAAACTAGACTCAGCCAGTAAACATTTAAAACTTTATATAGACATACCCACGTGACTCCAATTTCTCCTTCGACGCTTTCACTATTAAGAGACTTTCTTTATAACGCGTTTATATCAGTCATAAGACCTGTAATGATATTTTTTTTAGATACCTATTTTGATGGATTTAATATCCTGGTCAAACCTAGCCAAAATTTTTGGTATATTGAGAAGTGTCGAAACATCTAATTTTGCTGACTAAAGTTATCAACGCCATGTTTAAAAACAGGTTTATTGAATCTTACATCTTTTCTTGGTCATATAATAGGTTAACAAGAATCGAATCCCGGGACGGGATTCCTTTAAGGGGTAGGTACTGTAACAACCGACAAATTTCGGAACTTTAAATGACTATTTTGCCCTTTGACTTTTCGGGTCCGACTTGACTTTTTGACTTTTGACCTTTTATTGTCACATAAAAACGATTACCGCGTAACCGGTAATTTTTCGGAACATAGTTAACTAATAAATCATAATTATTATTACATATCTCTCATTTACAAATTTCTTTTTCAAACTTATTTGACTTGAAAACGAGAAGATATATGTTATTCCTAAGTTGACTTATCAAAAACGACCGGCCAAAATGAGTTATTAATTATGGGGTATAACTAGCGTTTGACATAGAACGATATTCCAAACAACTTTTCAGTTTTAACCGAGACCTGAAACCAAGCAGAAAATGACTAACATACCCTCGCAAAATTTTGAAAATCGCACACAACGCGTACCGACACAAAACTAATTAAATTTGTATTTAATTATCACAATTTATTTAATAAAAATATTTAATAAATTATTTAATATTTTATTGAAAAACGTTTGTTAAAAACGCATATATTTAAATTGAAGTTTCATTTTACGGACAAAGCTTGCCCGTGATACCTACACAAATAAATAATAAACATTTAAATAAAATTTATAAAATACTAGTCATGTAAATACTCACTTTTTGTGGAAAAATCATTTTGAACGCAACGACGTAATTTTCATGTCTTGAATCAACCGTTAACTATCCTAAACGAGTCTGGAACCATTATCTAACGAAAATTACACTTTCAGTCCTTATAGTATTATTTACAACATCAACCCTAGACTATTTGAGACTTGCCACATTTATTTTAAACCTTGGGGTATAAATACATATCAATTAGGGTTATATCATTATAGCCTAGCCTCCCTCTTCTCCTCTCTTTTTCCGGCCAAACTCCGGCGCCGCTCTGGCACTCTTCTGTTGATCACGAGCGGCTTGCATCCTTTTGCTTAGATTTCGGACGATTTTCTCAGTCCGTCTTTAATTATTCTTTATGGACCGAGATTTGAGCTTCTCCAACACTCGTCTAACAAACAGGTGAACGACGACATTCGCGACCAAAAAGTGCTTCGAATGGTGCGGCCTTGATGCTAGCGTGATAGCTATTTGTTATAAAGAAGAATTCCAACTACAGATAAGTGGTAATCTTACCCAACCTGTTTTTTCGAAATCGATCACCCAACACGCAGCATATCCTCGATAGTTGTAAATTCGTCCTACTCAGCTTTTCTGCCCGTCAGTTTGTGGATGATACGCAGTACTCCCTACAAAATATAGTACCTAAAGCATTCTGAAGTGACCTCCAGAAGTGTAGACGCAAAACCTCGGGGTCGTGATACACAAATGATTAAAACAAGTATCCATGGGCCTCGTTACAACCTTCCTTGGCAATTTAATCCATAGGATTCCATCTCTCTACATTGGTGTGAAATTGCAGACTTAGTGAGTCGTCACATCACCCAATGGTTCCGTAGCCATTGCGACGTCTTAGGAGCTTTATTGACAAATATCCTTAGTGATTTGTCCACTCACATTCAGGTATCTATGGGTTGTACTAACAATCCTGTATGGCCTTTGATGTTCGTCCCCTTGACTTTAGAACAGGTCAAACAACCTGCTAAACATAGTTGGCCGATGTCGGCATTCTATAATGGGCCACCAAAAAAATAATTAAAAAAAACAAACCGATATATGCTTCTCATATCTTAGGAACAATCTTGTTCTGAACCTGATGTAATAGAGTATTTTGATTTGTAGGACTCGTGCATGACACAGTCTGTCAAATCTCCATTAACATGGTAGCCAACTCCCAGCCAATCTGAGGCATAAATGATCCATTCGCACGGGGTTCTAACTTTTCCGTCCTAATCGCCTCTGGATTTTTAGCGTTTTTAACCAACATTCCTCCAACATCTTCGTTCTTGATGTTCTCTGGTTTTCGTGCTTCAGTCTGAGTTATCAAGATTTGTTTAGGAAGATCCAGAGCCAATAGCATGGACTCCCCCTACGGCTCGATACTCATAAATGGATTGATCTCGTCTCCTTCCTGCTTAGAGCAACACAACAACGTTGCCTTTTCCTCGGGTTGATATCGAAATCTCACAATCATAATCACTGAGTAACCCAACCAACGTCTCTCGCCTCATGTTCAACTCTTTCTGTACATTCAAGAAATAATTAGTAGAGCCTCTATGATCAGTAAACACCGTGCACATTGGTTCCATACAGGTAGTGCCCGCAAATCTTGAGAGCGAACACTAACTGCTCCAAGTTCCAACTCACGAGTCTATAATTCTTCACATGAATCTTCAATAGGCGTGATCATACAGCATCACTTTTCTCTTCTAGCATGTACACATGCGCCCCAAACCTATCTTTGATAGCAGCGCAGTACTGCGATAAAATCTTCGCTTCCTTCAGGTCAAGGCCAGGATAGTGCGACTGCAACACAACTTCTCGCTCAACCCGTTGAAAAGCTGCTTCTCGTTTATCACCCCACTCATAACTTGACCTTCTTCTGATAAGCTTGGTCTTGTTTTGGCGATCTCTTCGAAAACCCTTCAATGAATCCTTATGATAATACCCAGCAAGACCTAAAAATTGACGAATCTCCATTTGGCTACTCAAGGAGATTCCCCTCTTTAATGATCGATCTTGGCAGGATCCACGTGAATGCCCTCACATAATCACGTGACCAGGAACTACGTTTTGGGAATCCAAAATTCCCAACTGGTAAAATTTGGCATACAACCACCTCTTTCTAAAGCAACTTCTCTAAGATTTATCTTAAGGTGATCTTCGTGCTCTAGCTTGTTCTTTTAATACTCATAACTAATCGTCACTAAAGTACAATCATGAATTATCCCACCTATGGTTTGCACACCCTATTCATATGGTCCCAATGAATACGGTAGGTGTTAAGATTGTCCAAACCAACGGCATAACTTGAAATACCATAATGGGCCATGAACTGGCTCTAAAAAAAAACAACGTCGGGTTTTTTTATTCGGGAATGCTCTTTCTTCTCGAACCCACAGTTGGTGATAACGCCGACCTAGGTCGATCTTCTGAGTAAGATACACGACCTTAAGGCTGATCAACAAAAGCCTCTAATACTTATGGAAGAGAATAATGGGTTCTTCAACCGTTAAGCTTGTTCAATTCCAATCAGTCAATGCACCCCACCGGAAGATCTGTCTTCAGTCTTTACGAAAACGAAAGCCCAACGTCGCTCCCCGATGGTGATGACACTAGTCTATAAAAGACCTTTGTCAGATATGTTCTTTTAGATGCTCCGATAATCTACAACTTCATATAGGTGCGCCAATACGATAATGCTCCCTGAGCTACAGGTGTAGCACCAAGTTACCAAATCTATTTGGAATCTTCACTCTGTCCGATCGGAAGAAGACCCGCAAATTCCTCAGTGAAAAACTTCAGGAAAAGCCTCAACTATTGGTACACCTCAAGTCGCTTCTCTCAGACTTGTCATCAACCTCAATTGTAGTGACATGTGCCAAAAAAGCGGGACATCCTATTAGCATGTATACTTGTCTTTCTTGTGAGTACGCGCAGATAATGTCGTAGACGAGCCCACGTGTCCTGGTTGCTTTTCGTCACCGGAGAACAATTAATGTTATCATGTTCCCCAGGGAAATCGACCGATCTTTTCAGCACAACACTAATGACTTGCTTGGTCAACACTTTTCCAGCAATCCATCCTAATTATAAGCCGTCGAAACTACCAATTTCATCTGGGCATTAAATTTATGTTGAGAATGGTGGTTATATCAGACAAGATTTAATGTTGAACCCCTAAGATAGTGTTTAACCCAATTATCCTCCCCTCAGCTAGTCGACATCATAATAGTGATCGTAAGGTAAGGCGTGATTATCCAATTGGAACTAAATTGCATAGACACAAACCACCTATCGCACCAATATCAAATAATATAGAAAGCACATCGGTTGTTGAAAAGGACACAAACCCCTCACGATATGGAATCTGGGTTTGTCCCTGAATGACCCACCACATACACTTGGACTGGAGCCTTGGTCCATTACCAACTCGAATTTCCACAGTTTTATGTTGTTCTTTAGCTTTGGCATTCCCTCTAAGTTCCCCTTGAACCTCCACCACTCAAAGGCAATTTAGTTTCTGGCCCTGACCAACAGTACCGTCATCAGATTGTTTGCATTGTATGTCATTTCCCTAACCGTCCTACAGTCATGAAGCAAAATGACCTAACTTATTCTGTATGCATTTGTGTCATTTTGGAGCACACGGACCTCGGGTGATAGTTGCAATTCCAGCGCATATGGGGATTAGATCCTACTTAATGGCTTCTTTCTTTACCACAGTCCCCTGCAATTATTAGGCCCTGCCAGTTGAATCTATCTCTTGTTCTTGTTTGTTGTTGTTTGATTGTTTCGGGACAGTGTATTCAAACTTCCTAATTTCATCTCTACAGCTTGTCTTTCACAATATTGATGGACATGTCTTACCATTAGTTTCAGTGGCCATTTCACACAGCCTCTCTGCATGTGTTTTGGGGCTAGATTGGCGATGCTACAATGTATCCATGGATCATCGGGTAATCCCTCCGATGTACCTTTCAATCTTGTCAGACTCCTCCGGAAATCATTCATAACACCAGTAGTCTAAGGTTCCCTGGAAACGTGGTTGGACCCTATCACATCATACCCTTCACATTATCAAATTCCACAAATCAGCCTCGAGCTTTTTCATCATTGATTCCTTGGACAACACTTGACCAATCACTTCTTCCATCAGATCGCGGCCCAAATTCATAGCATATCCATCACTCATACTGACAGTCATAACATGGGAATTCCACCATGTTAGAGCACCTGCTAGAAGAGTACAAGTGGAAAACTTAACCTGATTTTCCACAGGGCAGTTGCTTATGCGGAAAATAGTCTCCATCCTTTCGAACCATTGAGTTTATTCAACAACTCCCCCAATGCCTTTGAAATATAGAGGTTTGCACTTCATAAAGTCTTAGTAAGTGCATTCTCGAACAATGCGTTCAGTCCTTCTTCCACCCGTTCCCGAAGTGTGGCTGTCATCCCCATTCCTGTTTGCATCAAACTGCTCCAAAGCGGCAGTGACACCTTGGTCAATCATTGCCTGAAATTGGACATTAGTGACCGATGTGGTGGTGGTTGTTGTTGGGGCTGAGGTTGTTGTGACCGGTGGTGACCTTGTTGTTCGTTTTGGTGCCATTTTCTTCAATCACAAGAAGATACAATACCTGTTAGATTTCATTAAATCATAACCATGACATGACATTACATTAATCGAGGAATAATCGTGAGATCACATCACACAGTGAAATCATACACACTAATTGAGTAATCAACTAATGATATAACTAACTCGACAATCATCATAAAACAAATTACTATACAACTTGACTACTACAACATTCATATATACAATTGGAAAACATACATAATGGTCAGATACAAAATGATCATAGTAACAAATAAACATAACACACCTAGAAGCCCTACAAGGCCCGGGATTAACCGGTAATACTTAGTAGGGCATATACAGAAAGAAAAAAATGACTAGCCATAACAATGATTAAATCTAGTGAACTGCTACCAGCCTCCTCTGAGCAGCTCCTAACGTGCAGGACCTCAACGGGTCCCTACTTTCCACTGTAATATAGTAACCTATCCCTGTAACTGCTGCCACCAACCCTGTAATGTGTTCCACCTGTCCCTGTAATACTTAGCACACTGTACCCAATGTCTGTATAAGCAGGATGTTTTGTCGGGTACGATTCAGTCTTGTCCGCAACTCTCTCATCTCTGCCAGATTCTCCTCTGATCTGCCTTCACGCATCTCTGAAATCACAGCCTGTCACCTGCATACATCAGCATTCACTCTCTAATCTCAGACATCTCTGAACCAGTACGGTAGTGCGTATGACTAACCACTCCGCGGCAAGATCACTCCCCCTCCTGATCGATCCGCCACCAAGCCTCTCGGACAAATCTAGCCTCTGTCACCTTTTCAGAAGACATGTATCTGCATGATGCTCGATCTATTGTCATCTAAACAACATACAAAGCCTGCCCAAACCCAATAGCTGTCTGTTGACTCGCTCATCGTCCTAACTCGTAATAAATCACATTCCGTGTCATGCTAACCCAGACTCAAATGCTTTCATAACGTCGACCCAACTCCTTTTCAGTACTAACTGGCGCCCCCAAAGAGGTCTCAACTATCTCGTCCCAACAATCGGTGATCCCATACCCCAACTCTCTCTCTCTGGATCATCGTGCCGTGATCTCCCTACCAGGGTCTCCATAGAAGCTACAAAGCCATAAGTCGCTCTACAGACCTATATACGGATCTATGTCACAGCATCAGAGCTCTCTCCTACCTCGAACCAAGGACCAAGAAGCATACATAAACTCTTCCGAGGGTAGGTAACCTCCAGCTCTGTTCCTCCCTACGACTAGTAGAGGGTAATAGCAATGGTAGTGATTGAGTAGGAACCTGATATGTGGCAAGGGTGATGGTATCCCTAATGATTGGCTACACTTGGTCTGGGTGGGCTGAGAGAATGAAGGATGGTGGTAATGGTAGAGAATGGAAATAGAAGCGCCTCAGCCTCATCCTGATCATCGCAGCTCGATATGCACCAATGAACTGAAAGGGCTAGGAGTGTGCTGTTGATAACACAGGTGAGGAGGTGTAATATGTTTTATGTGATGCTATAAGGTTATCTGGGAAGTGGTGAAGACCATGGTGAGAGTGGTGATGATGGTGGAGTAGATAAGCGAGAAGTTCTGGCTAACCTCTGCATCAGACCAAGCTGGTAAAAGGTACTGTAAGCTCGTATATAGCGAAAACCTAGCTGTCAATACGATATGCATGGTTGCGATGGTGAGGTGTGGCCACAGACTTCATTCAGTCTCGAACCGGCTTCTGGTCTCACCACCGAATAATGGGGCCCCTCGATCAGATAAGCTGAGTAATAGCAAACAACTACAGAGTCGGCAGGAGCTGGGTGCTCCTCCTCCTCCTCATCCCCATCAGCCTCCATGTCAACATCATCATCCTCATCCTCCTCTGATGGCTCACTCCACGCTCTCGCGTCATCTCCTCCATCAGCAAAATAGTTAACAGGATCCTGTTCGGGGTCCTAATTGTCATCCTCCTCCGAGTCCGCCTCAGGATCGGACTCCGAGACATAGTCAGGTGACTGAGCAGTGGGTGAGGCATCCTCAGCATCTGGCTGATCCTCAGCAACAATCTCATCATCAGTATGCTTTGGGCCTGGAACATAATCAGGTCTGAAGAGTGGTACCTGCTCTGGCTTCCATCAGGTCGCCAGGCACGTATCTGGAGATGGTGGGCCTAAGTAGGGCCTCCACGTATGGCGTCACAACTGTCGCACACCAAGCACTCAAGGTACACATAGATCATTAGCCAATCGCTGGACCTAAGTCCTTTATCAAACCCTCAAACGGACTGGAAACCTCCGTGTAACTTGTAACACCCGATTCATCCCCAAATTTGACATGCACTGAATCATGAAATTCAAAATCGCTTATATTAGATTTAATATAAGTCTCTTATAGATCATATACATTTATAATCATAACATGTATAATAAATTATTAAATGCATCTAGTCCAACAACTATGCCAACAAGGTAGTGTTAGTGCAGAATTATTCATATATGTATTGATTCCCGTGTAAAACCCCTTTGTATGATTTGATGTTTGAAAATGGTATAGCCCACAAAAACATTGTGACCTGGTTCTTTCTATAACCTTGCTTTTGATACCATCATGTAACACCCCCAAAATTGGTCCCCACGCGGGATAAGGGTCCTGGGCTTGGTTTACTTCCAGAGTATCAAATACACAAAAAGTCGTTTAAAGGCTTCACTTGTCCATTTGCGTTTCAAAATACAAAGATATCTAGCCCAAAACAGTTATACAAAATGTATGCCGACAAAATCTTTAATGCATGATATCAAATCAAAACCACCATGTATCCCTTGCACCTGCGTGCTTAACTGAACCCCTCAAAAAACATTGCTTTAAACAACTTCAACAATAATGTAGGTGAGATTTGCATAGGATGTGAAAAATCGTAATATTTAGAACCACAGATTTCCCAAGTGTATATAATGCGCAACAGATGCATGACAACATATAAATGTAATTACTATCCCTAAGCTCATGACACTGAAGCTCGACAATAAATGAAAGTACACATATAAATGGTCTACACATTGCCCGAGATGATGTTCTAACCCGCACATCCTATGTCGACATGGTATACGTTCGTTTTGCCCAGTGATAGCTATTCATCTGAACTGGATTCAAATCCCAATAGATCTATTCAGAACTATTCACGCTCACAGTCTAGTAATTTACAGTTCATGATAATGGCTCAAGATTGGGTTATCCGCTACTTAGGGCAACACGAAAATCATAATATAACGTAACCACATGTTTCCATTTGTATAAAAACATTGCATGTTTCTCACCCCAAAAACTTATAAAAACAAAAGCATGTAAAACGTGGGGCTATGAACTCACCTTTAGTGAGCGAATAACAAGAATATCACAGATAATGCGCCACGCAAATCGTCAGATGCAACCTAAATTAAACTAAGGACGAGTCATATAAGTACTAATCACATTGGGTAATTACTACCATGCATAATTCTATATAGCTAATCACCATCTAATTATTTTGGAAAGTCGCTGTTCTTTAATAATTACAAACGTTTATAATTAACGCGAATAGTAGTAAAACTGGCGTAACTTTCGCGTTTAAGCCCTATTTTTGCGATGTTTCCTTAAGCTCGCTTTCGTATTAGGATGAGTTATACATAATTTTGGCATTTTCATATTTATTGATCCTCTTGTGAGAACAGTACTTTTTACCGTCGACACCAGTTATAAAGTTATTTATATAGTTAATATGTTATCGTAAAACCCGTATACGTGAATCTGTATTCGATTATACCTCTGTTTTTACAAGCGATCTTTTCAGAGCACGTATCCTACATAATTGCGAAACAGTGCGTATATTATTCTATGGAGATTTACAAAAATAAAATTTCTGTCATGAATAGTAACTTTATAAAAAATTGTTTTTATAAAAGCTTATTGTCGTAAACACTCGAAATTCATAACTCATTCGTATTAATTGAAAATTTTCATTCTTAACATATTAGCATCCTAAAAATATGTGTAATTTGTTCTATAAAATACTAAAACCTTGCTGTTTCTATATACAATTTTTTTATAAATTGTCATAAATAAAACATCTATTTATAATTCTGAGTTTATTACGTAAACTTGTATTTATCGTAACATTTTTTCGTATTATTTATACCGATTTTTCAATTATCTTAGCTATTTGGAATTCGTTCATGAGACGTGATATTTTATAAAAATATAAAGTAGGGATCTATGTTTATATTCGAATTTTGGACAGAAAAATTTTTTGAATGGATTTGCAAGTCCATATCTAACCTATTTTATACTTTCCACTTCTGTAATTCTACCACATCTACCTCTATCATTATATGTTTATATATCATACATATGATTATGAGTCCATAGTTTCCCATATATTGTCCATTTGCTCCAAATTTATCTAAGTCCATAATAATACTTCTAAAAACCTCCCAATACATCATAAACCCTTACAAAACAAATATCAACATAACCAAATGTACCCAAAAACCATAGAGATTAACAAGTCTAACCAACTAACAACATCAAATATAGACCAAAAAACAATACAAAAATACCAAAAACAAGAATAACCAATGTACAAAAGTGTCTCGTACTTTATAACTTGAAACAATTTACGAAACCAAAAACAACCCAAATCTGAATTTTATCCATTTTTAATACACCAAAACAACATGGTACAAATACCTATTAAATAACATCTATTTTACCATGATCTACCATACATCAAAAACATGTTAAAAATGAACAAATATTAACAATAAACAATCCGTTTTTACATTTAAAAAGTCCTAATGGTGATTTTAGCTACAAAAAGCCTAACTTATGCATAAAAAATCATGAAATGAAAGATAAGGTTGCTAGATAACCTTAATAGATGAATGATGATGTTGACAAACTAAGAGCAAAAACCCTTGCTTAGACTTAAAATAAAGCAAGCAACCGAAGAAAACCCAAGTTTTACCATACATATAAACCCTAGCTTTCCTTTCTTGCTGTCCCACACTTTGGTAAATGGTTTACCAATCATCAAATCATGTTTGATGGTATACTTAATATAATGTATGGTATAGCGAGAAAAATGTGGAAGAAAAATAAGTATGGATTTTTTAAAAGTGGTTTTTACAATGCCGTGGCCTAATAGGGGAGAGAAGGAAGAGTTTTTGATTTCTTTCTAAGTGTTTTGAGTATGATTTTACCGAGTTCCTTACCACATGAAATACTTGTATATATGAGCAGTACTATTTTGGTAAAAAAGAAATGCAATAGTGGTCATAGAGACATAAGGAGGGTCTTTAGGAATTGGATCTTAGGTCCAAAGAAACAAGGTATGGTCTTAGTTTCTATGTGTAAGTGACAGTACACAGACTAACTCTTGTGGAAGATTTTTCCTTCATAACTTCATGTATTAAACTCCAACACAACCGTCCTAACAGTAAAGATATATATTATATATATTATATGTAATTTCTTTATGTAATGGGTATAAAAATGGGTAATTGTTGAAGCGTAGAAAATTTTTGTGATTTTTCACTGGAAATTCCTAAAACGCATTTTATCACGAGAACGTATACACTTTACCGTATCCGATATAAAATAAAAATAAAACAGCACATAATTATTCCCCAGGCGAAAATAATTACATTTGAGTACTTGATTTATGTATAACGCTTAATTGTTGATGCCCGTTTACCATTGCACGCTAATTTTTAGCTTACGCTATTAACTTAACGTTTATGATTTAAGGCAAACGCGTACAATACAAAAGATAAATAGTATTTATCGACATCGTCAATGACTTGAAAACGACGGGTGTTATAATTGAAACACGATTTGGAGGAAATCTAGCCACTAAGAAAACACAGAAGACACTTTTGAAGCAACAATATAAAAATTTTAGTGCATCAAGCCATAGTCTCCTTGACACGTATCTTTAACAGGCTCTCAAAAGATTTGTTAATTTGGCTTGCAATTTTGGTGGTGTGGTCCATATCACTCAATAAGACTTAAAAATCAAATTTTTTGAACAGCTTGCTTCCTGAAGTAGTAATACTCATGTTGTGATCTAGATAATTTCAGCTGAAATTAAAACAAATAAGCATCGTGAATTTGTATAACAACTTCAAGATTGCGTTGAAACAAAGTTGTAAAAGAAATCCTATTTGTGTGCAAGATAGTGGTGCTCAAAACTTGGCCTTTATGACTGCTCCAAGCACTAGCAATACTAATGATGTTAATACTGCTATGCCTGCATATGAAGTTAGTACTGCTAGCCCTAATGTTAACACTGCTAGTCCTCAAGTTAGTACTGCTAGCTTCAGTGGAATAATGCGCTGGGATGGTATGTGCTTTCATGGTTGAAGAATCACAATGGTTCTAATCTTCAACATCAAGACTTTAGAGCAAATTCAAGCAAGATATCAGGAAGCAATGTGGAATTAAGTGGACAACTGCTCTCACATCTGATAAGTATGAGGGGCAACGAAGAGGTACAATCAGAGGACAGGCAAGAAAATTTTTCATATGCTATATGATACTACTAGGGTATTATAGATCAAAGGTAAGAGTGTTTTACTCAACTGTCATAAGATGAGACACTTGCCAATGTATTTTGTAAGCACCAAGGAACAAGGATGGTCAGTTCCGAAATCAAGACAACACTTAGAAGCATGGAAACAATGAAGACACATCTTCAAAGTGGCTATACATAGCTATAACTGGTGTATAGGTTTTCACTGAGGAGTGAACAAAAATGGGGCAATAAGAACAAGTTCAGATCAAACCATTGTTTAATGGCATTTTCATACGTTGTAGGTAATACAATGATAAAACTTGCTCTAAAACTGTCTCAAGAAAAAAACTATGACACACTCCTTAAGAAATAGTGGTGATAATTTAAAATATTAAGCTTAATCAAGTCTGAATTTACATCACTACATACATAAAAGAGGTTTTTAGCAACAAGTAAAAGGAACAACTTATCACAATAGAAAGAATGAGGTTCTTTTCAGAGCGAAGTAAGTTTGTAGTTCTTAAAAGGAAAGTATCTTGCAAAGATTATGAAAATAAAATGTACTTAAAAGTGAGTTTTTGAAAAAAGTTAAGGCAAGAAAAGAGGGCATGAATTTAGCAAATTAGAAATTTAATAAGGCCTCAAAAGACAAGACAGTTGTTATGGAGTTAGATAACTTACAAAAGAGATAAAAAGGCGGTTTGGTGTATAAATGTTTTCCTCCACCTCACCCTTTAATCTATAATAGACCTAAAAAGCTTGAATTCTTAATTCCTAGGTCTTTGATCGAATTCCAAAGAGCTGTGATTCAAAGCTTATGGTCTTGAAGCTTATGGTAGCAAGAGTCTCAATGATGTTATGATAAAAAATATCAGATGATCTAAGAAAATTCCCTAGATACATCTTTGGTAGCGACAAACAAGTATCAAAAGACACAAGTAGTTTTTTGTTAAGTCTTCACTAAAGTTGATAAAGAAACGTTTCTTTCCTGTTGATAAAAAAGCTAAGAGTTTTGCGTTTAAACCTTAAAAAACTCATTCTGAAAAACCAGTTAAAAAGTCTCAGTTAGGTAATGCAGAGATGTAAAGATCACAAACTCCTATGGGAATCACAAAAGAATTAGAATAGACCAGAAGTCTCCAATTAACCAGAAGAGATTTTTTTGAAATGTATAACAAAAGCTTAGCTTTATTTGTGTTGGGATTTTAATCAAGTGACAAGCACCATTGTCTAAATACCATCAAAGGGAAACGATGGTATATGTGAATAATTAT
The DNA here is from genome assembly GCA_026074375.1 of Tanacetum coccineum. NCBI lineage: Eukaryota > Viridiplantae > Streptophyta > Magnoliopsida > Asterales > Asteraceae > Tanacetum > Tanacetum coccineum. Next base: position 32,689 of record BQNB010038214.1, on the reverse strand, counting down.
AACAGGGTGAAATACAACTATACTACCAAAGAAAGGAAACACCCCCCTGAATGCTCAAAGGTCACATGGTTACTCAAAGAACAGTTTAATGTTCAAAACAACTGGACCTAAGGGACAACCATTAATCACCAGCCCAGGAATAGTTAATACTGCTCAACCCAAATCTACAGTTTTTAGTACTAAACCAATGTTACGTTTTTCAAAAACAGCACAATCAACTGTAAGAAGACCCTTTCAATCAAAAACAGTATTAACCAACAAAAGGTTTACCCAAAAAGTTACACAACTAGCTCCAAGCCACACAGCAGTTAACACACTGCTAGTCGCCGAAAAGCAGTTCACAAAATGCCTAGGCAAAATTATTCGTAAGTGTTAATGCTGCTTGAATAGGTTAAATCAGGGAAAATGTTGTAAAGGGCCAACAACACATGTTTAGGTTTGGAGACCTACCCAAACCTAATAGACTGCCAATCAATCACCTTGCGAAAAAACTAATTACCATTGATTCGCGAAGCATGGATGCTACTTATGTGATGGCTTGAGGTCCCTAAAGAAATCTAATTATCCGTTTATTTTTATGTGTATTGGCAAGCCACAATAGCAGATTGACACAAATTTTTTGATACAGAAGATGCTCAAGGCACATGACTGGGAACATAGCTTATCTCTCAGATTTCAAGGAATTTAATGGAGGTTATGTTACATTTGGGGGAGGAGCACATGGGTGTAGAATTTATCTGAGTAAAAGGAAACACTTAAAACCAACTGATAGTCATTGATTTGAAGATGTATACTTTTCAATAATTTAAAATTCAACGCTTTTTTACTGTCTCACAGATGTGTGACAAAATGAACTATGTCCTTTTTACTGACACTGAATGTCTTGTCTTATCTCCTAATTTTAAGTTGCCTGATGAAATCTGCACAGATACTCCTTAAAATTCCTACAGACGCAAAGACAATAGTGTAACAGTTTTGGTATGAAGACAATTGTTTCCTAAAAAGAAGTTTAACTTGTCTTGACTGTAGAGAGGCTACATCCGATGAATCAATGCTCCACAGGCATAGGAGAAATTGTCACATAATTTTGAAGAACAAAAACAGACTTGTAAGATAATCTTGTAAGTAGGATTACCTACAAAACATTATGAAAATGACCAAACCTGTGTTGCTTGTCTTAAAGGGAAGAAACACAGAGCTGTCTGTAGAACGTCCAAATTCTTAAATCCAATTACTAAGCCTTTGTTTATGCTTCATATAGATTTGTTTGGTCCAACCTTTGTGAGTAGTTTAATGCATAAGAAGTATTGCTTAGTAGTCACTGATGATTATAGCAGGTTTACATGGGTTTTCTTTTTAACAACTAAGGATGAAACTAGTGAGATTCTCAAGAACTTTATCAAAGAAATAGAAAACCTAGTGGACAAGAAAGTGAAAATAACCAGGAGTGATAATGGAACAGAGTTTAAGAATAAAGTTATGGATGATTTTTGCAGAGAAAAAGGTATTAAGAGGGAATATAGTGTAGCCAGGACTCCTCAACAAAATGGTGTGGCTAAGAGGAGGAATAGGACACTAATTGAGGCTGCTAGAACAATGTTAGCTGACTCTAAGTTACCTACCACATTTTGGGCTGAAGCAGTTAGTACTGCTTGCTATGTACAAAATAGGGTCTTAGTAGTCAAGCCTCATAACAAGACACCTTATGAATGCTTTCTTAAGAGGTTTGTAAACCATCTTCTAAGCTTTCATGAGAACCATTATTTTGGATATCATTGTTACCATTCTTATTACTTTAACATTTTAGAGCAAGTTTGAAGGCAAAATGATAAAGGTTTCTTTTGTTGTGATATGTCTCTTGGTATTAAAGCGTTTTAGGGTATACAACACTATATAACCAGGAGGGGTCAAGTAAAATAAAAAAATAATAAGAATAGTGAAAAAAAACTTGCATAATGGTTTTTAGAGAATAAGCCTATGATATTGACAAGTGTGTGCAAAATGGTGCCAAGAAGTGTATATGACACTTTGCAGTCATAGATGAGATGTCAACTTGAATCTCTAATGCCAATAGCTAGACAGCGACATTACGTGACTAAGCCAATTGGACTGCAGTGAACAAAAGCCACAATAAGAGACACATCTTGCAAGTTCACCACAAGGTTCAGAACTTAGATGGACGGTATCTAGATCAGACACAGAAATCAGTCAAGATGCATTATGTGATGCCAATTTAGAAAGATCTTTACTTTGGAATTCACCTCTAAGGATGTTGATAATGGTGAATCAGAACGATCTGCTGCGAATGATCAAAAGGCAATTGAAAGATGGTCCAGATTATGAGAATTAATGAAAAAGGCAAGTATGAGATGAACATCCTAAAAAAAAAAAAAAAAAAAAAAAAATAAAAATTTAAAAAAAAAACAAAATAAATAAAAAAAAAAAAAATAAAAATATAAAACAAAAATAATAACACAAACAATGTAAAAAAAAAGAAAAAGAAAAAAAAAAAAAAAAAAAAAAAAAACAAAATAAAAAGATAAAAAAAAAAAAAAAAGAAAAAAAAAAAAAAAATTAAAAAAAAAAAAAAAAAAAAAAATAAAAAAGAAGAAAAAATATAAAAAAAACAATAAAAAAAAATAAAAAAAAAAAAGAAGTAATACTAGCCTGGTCAACATGTAAATACTTAGTCAGTCCAACAGGGAAAGTTAATACTTGTCGTTTTAAACTTAACACTGTTGGTTCATCAGTCAATACTGCTAGTTCATATGACAAATAAGCTCTAAAGACATGTTCAACTAATGGGAGGCCAAGTCATACACATGAAAGCACCATGTTGAGTTCATCGGTGATGAAGATGAACAGAAAGTTGATTTGGGAACATCACAAATTCTTATACGTTCTAACCACTCCCAATACAAAGAAGTCCATAAAGATCCACCCAATTACAAATGTTGATGGAGATTGTGTAAGTCATATGTTCAAACAAGAAGAAGTGACAAAACCTACTTCTGAAAAAGGTTTGTCTCAAGTGTGTAATATGAACTGAAAACACATGATACATGAATACTTGTTTACTATATGCTTGTTTCATTATCACAGATTGAAACCCAATAAGCATAGCTAAAATCTCTATCTGATTCATCTTGTGGAAGCAATACATGGAAAGAACTTCTGTAATTCAAACACTAACAGTTCTGATACTTGTGATTTGCCTATTGGAAAGCGGGGGGGGGGGGGGGTGGGCGGGAGGTGTGGGAGGGCGCATTGGAACAAAATGGGTCTTCAAGAACAAGAAAGATAAAAGGGGGATTATGATTAAGAATAAAGCAAGGTTGGTTAAACAAGGTCATAGACAAGAATAAGGTATAGACTATGAAGAAGTTTTTGCTCCTATGGCAAGAATTGAGGCAATAAGGTTGTTTTTGGCCTATGCTTCTTTTATGGGTTTTATGGTATATCAAATGGATGTGAAGAGTGCTTTCTTATATGGAACTATTAAGGAAGAGGTTTATGTTACTCAACCACCAGGATTTAAGGATCCTGACCATCCAGACAAAGTTTACAAGGTGGTCAAGGCACTTTATGGGTTGCATCAAGCACCAAGAACATGGTATGAAACCTTGGATAACTATCTATTGGGCAATGGGTTTAAAAGAGGGAAAATAGATCAGACATTGTTTATTAAGAAGCTAAAAGGAGATATTTTGCTTGTACAGGTCTATGTTGATGACATTATCTTTGGCTCAACAAACAAGGAACTGTGTACTGGATTTAGGAAACTTATGAAGTATAAGTTTTAGATGAGTTCTATGGGGGAACTTACTTTCTTTCTAGGATTACAAGTACAACAGAAGGAAGATGGAATATTTATCAGTCAGGATAAATATGTAGCTGAAATTTTGAAGAAATTCAACTACATTGATGTGAAGTCTGCTTCAACTCTAGTTGATTTGGAAAAGCCTTTAGTCAAAGATGGAGATGCTGATGATGTTGATGTACATCTTTATAGATCTATGATTGAGTCTTTGATGCATCTCACAACATCTAGGCCAGATATTATGTTTGCAGTATGTGCATGTGCCAGATTTCAAGTTACTCCAAAGACATCACATCTCTTAGCAGTCAAGAGGATTTTTAGATATTTGAAAGGCAACCTAACCTTAGGCCTTGTATTACTAGGGATATATCATTTGAACTCGTTGCTTTATGACGGACTAGTGACTTATGCCTATGCAACACAATGATATGAAAGTCAACAACTTGTAGGTCTTCAGTTTTTGGGAAACAGGTTGATATCTTGAAGTGCAGACAGCAAACATGATTGCCACCTCAACAACGAACTAATAATGTGGCTGCTTCTAGTTGCTGTGGACAAGTACTCTGGATTCAAAACAATTGCTTCGGATTAGGGTTTAACTTCATGAATACTGTCATTAATAATATATAACATACTATTTCATTATTTAAAATCCAGTTCAACATTCTAAAACACACATATAGCGGGACTTGAGGCATCATTTATTATAAGGAGAATGCAAATGCTAAAACAGTTAGATGATAAATGGTTATAAAATTCATACTGAATCAAATGTCTGCAGATCTATTACATAAAAGGTTTTTTGTGATGCTAGGAAGGTTTCAGTACTTGTCTCAGTGATTGGAATGCTTAATCCTTAATGTCTACATCTTTTTATGTCTTTGTAAAAGTTTTGTAAATGATTAGTACTGTTAGTCTTGTCAATTAGTACTGCTAGTTATACTTAAAACTGCTTGTTAAAATTGTTAGTCATACTTAATGCTGTCAAGAAAAAATACTTTGGATTGTTTATTTTTAGCTATGGACTAACACCTGCAGGTTAAGCATATTAAATACCTGATGTTGAATGCTTTACCTCTGAAGTACTGTTTGAGAGGAAGTTGATGTTTTTGAATAATAGTTTTTCACTTTTATTCATAGGTTATGCATAAATATGGATCCTCATGAATTCTCACATGTCTATCTAGTCTTTTCTATAGTGCTTGTGATGAATAGAGGCATGTTGTTGTATAATTATTGAAGACAGAGTTAATACTGTTAGATATCTCTTAATACTGCTAGGGAGAAAAATAGTACTACCAAGCAAAATATAGTACTGTTGGGATGTCATAAGAGGCAAGGTTACAACTGTTGTGAAAATACTTACCCCTTGAAGCATTGTTTGAGGGGAGGCTACTTATTTCAATATACAGTCAAAGCATGGATGGAAGGATATGTAATATCAAAAGTGTGTTAAAAAGAATAAAAAACATCTAAGCATGTCAAAAGAGGTCGAGACACCAAGATACCTTAGTCTAGTGGTCCCCCTGTAAAGGTGTGGATGAGGCTTGTCCATAAGAGTTAAGTTGACAGAATGGAAAGGCTACCCACTACGCTTCTAGCTTAGCGCAAGCAGCGATAGTGGAACAACATAGACCCAATCCATGAGCAACCCCTTAATGCGTATATCAAGTCCTTAGGAATTGGGTTCATGTAGTGGTCTCAGTGCGCAATGATACATATTTGGGTGTGTGTAGAATGCTCCAGAACTATTTTGAGAAATACATCTAAATACTCCTACGTGACCCACCTTCTCTCAAAGAGGTTACACACTTGTAGTGGGGAAGGACGGTATAGCGCACATTAGAATTGCGGAAAAGTGTACCAAAGTTTGTGTGAAATAGAAGGTCAAGAAAAGTAGAATTTGTGCAGTTTAAAAACAGAAAGAGAGATTGTGGAATAAAAACAAAAAAGAGTGATTTTGTGAGCAAAAAGAATTGAGAAGAATTTAAGAGCATAAACATAGAAAGAAGAGCTTGTAAAAAACTAATTAATGATAGAAGTCCTTTTTGAAATGAAATAATAGATAATGCTGGTAGCTCAAACTTACTGTTGTTAGCCTCAGGTTAATACTGGTAATATAACTTTATGCTGCTAAGCATAAAATTTCTACTGTTGGTATATCTTAGTGCTGCTAAGCTTATGTTGATGTTGTTGAGTTACTGCTGCCGGTTTAAGTTAATGCTGTTAGGCATACGATAGTGCTGTTAGTTTAAGTTAATATTGTTAGGCATTATTTAGTGTTGCCAGTTCAAGTTCCTACTGCGCTGAGGGGGGATTTTAAAATACTTTACGATTCAAGGGTTTCATTTGATTCTTATTCAACTATCAATCCATTCAAACACTCTCCTAAAGAAACGTAAACCCTAAATCATTCATCTTTAATCATCTAATCACAAAACAATGTCAACCCTAACTTTTGCTGATACTCACAATATGGTCGCATTCTTGGAAAAACCTCCTAAAAGATTTGGGTTTCATGAAATTATTGATTTTTCTGAATGCTAACTAATATTCATATAAGCTTTACAACTGTCAATCCTACTATCTACACATCTTGCATATAAAAGCAGTTTTGGGCAACAAGAAAAGGCACACACTGTCAATGTGGAACTCGACAGTTACAAGCCCTAGTTGACTAAAAAGAGGGTGATCATCCACGGAGTCAAGCATTCTAGAAGTGATCTCACTTAGTAAGATGACCGGTGGGGTAATTGATTGTTTTTGCAAACTGTGACTACATCTTTGCAAGAACTGGCAAGGATGGGGAATGGAAAAAACCTTCTCAAAGGCTTACCATTCTGATAAAGCATTCTTTTCTCCACAATGAGTGTTTTTAAATTCATACTATTAACACCAATGCCATTAGTGAGCTATGTCCCTGCATGGAACGAATTCAATAGCACAATGGCCTCTGCAATCATATGCCTGGCCACAAACCAAGAATTTAATCTGTCCAAGTATATCTTTGATGCTATGGTAAGCGGCACTTAGTGGAAGCGGCCGAAGATTTTCTGATCTATCACGTTTTGTACAAGTGGTTTACACATCAACAGCTTGGGGATATGTCAAATCACAAAAATGATTTATGTTTACCCCTCACACACAAAAAGAAAATTCTTATGCCAATATACAAAGAAAGAAAGAATGGACTTTTTCTGGAGGGAGAGTAACACCCCTGTTTGCAACAACGATGGTTTCAAGGCTACTCAAGATAGGTGTTTGTAGATTCAGGCATACTCTACTAGCGATTCTCACAGACACCCATTCCTACACAACATCATATCCTCTAGGTACCTTAAAGAAGCAGTTCAAGGAGTAAACAAGGAAGTAAACTGAAGTTCCCTCAAGATGAGATAATCATGATGACCAGTGTTCCTAGTACCTTCCAATGAATACTACTTGCTTAAGTGGTGAGATAGACATGCAACTAACATAATTGATGAATTTTTTGTACCAACTTACAAAAGACAGGTTTCTTGAGATTTGGAGAAGGATAAAAGGATGCCTCCAAGCAAAAGACGAATGCTGTTTAAAGAAGAGGGTACAAAAAAGTTGGAAAGCAAAAAAGAATCAAGAACTACAGTTAAAAACGATTAAGGAAAGTTTGAGACTATCCTAAGTATGGTTAAATCCTCTGGAGGCTAAAGAGAGTTTGGGGTGCTCAGGTAGATGCATCCAAACAGGGGAGATAAAATTATTGATGAAACCCAGTGGAGGGTTAGATGATGCAGAATCGTAAGATACAGATGATCCCTTCATGGTAAATGATGTGAGTTGTAGATATGGCAGTTGGAAGAGAAACAATGAGCAGCCGCAAAGGTTGATGAAAGAGAGGTTAAGTACTAGTGATTGAGATAGTGTTTGCCCCTACAATTCAGTTACACTGCTAAGACAGGAGTTACTGCTGCCAAGATTAATGAAATTACTCTATCAGTGCTCCACAATGGATCATTTGATGAATTAACTTTGGACTCAAACTCTTATAAAGAATCAAAGTCAGCTAAACCTAAAGTGTGTTACTACTCAGCGTACAACAACACAACTACAAGACCCAAGCTCAGAAGGGTTTGTTAGTTCAAAGACGCCATGTGAATTCAGAACAACAACAACATCTCCACTAGCAATCACAACCATCAAAGTACTAATACAAAGGCAAAGCAATAATGATTGAGCCTGAAGTCACCTGTGAATAAAGAAAGATTCAAGTTGCTCTTGATGAAGAAAATGTAAGAAATTCTTGAAGCTACAGTGCAAGCTGAACTTATAGAAAAGAGATGATGGCAAGGGAAAAAAGAAGATTAAACGCCCAACATAGCTATTGATTGAATCATGGGAAAATTCCAAGATAATGAAATGAGAGGCTGATAGATTGCTAGCTGAGAGACTCCAAACAAGAGAGCAAGAGGAGTTGACAGATGAGGAGAAGGCAAAACTATTTATGGAATTCATAGAGAAGAGGAGAAAACATTTTGCTGCATTAAGAGCATAAGAAAAGAGAAATAGACCTCCTACCAAGGCACAAAAGTAGAAATCTAAAGTCTGCTATCTAAGCATATGTTTGGATATAAAAAACACAATTCAGCTACAGGGCAGAAGCTAGTGATGAACATCCAAAAGCTGCTTTGCAAGGAGATGAAGAGAGTACATTCCTTTGTGGCTATGAATTCAGAAGCTCAAGAAATCAGTGGAAAGAAGGATGAAAGCAGTTCTAAGAAGACAGAGATTGCACAAGATAGTAGTACAAAGAGAGCAGGAGATAAACTAGAATCTGATAAGTCTAAGAAGTAAAAGACTGATGAGAATGAAGAAGTTTAAGTAGATAATGAAGCTGAGCTGAAAATGCATATGGTGATAGTCAAAGATGATGATATAGCAATTGATGCGATTCCACTTGCTACCAAACCACCAGTGATTGTTGAATACAAGATTATTAAAGAAGGAATAATAGGACATTATCAATTGATAAGAAGCTGATGAAGTATCCAAGAGAAAATCATCTTATGATTAGGATGCTCAGGGTAATTGACAGAGAAGACTATGGATACCTTTGGAAGTTGGTCAAAACAAAGCATGGTGATACAAGGCCTGAAGATGAACATGAAAGACTGTTGTGAGGCGATTTAAAAGTCATGTTTAAACCAGACATAAAGAGTGATGTATGGAGAAATCTACAAGGATACAAAGTTACTATTTGGAAGTTGTTTGATTAATGTAGAGTGCACTTTGTAAGGTTTGGAAATGTGCACATCTTTATGTTAGTTGAAAGGAGATATCCCCTTACACCAATAACAATCACAAATATGCTAAACAAGAAACGTTCAAGCTATTATTAAATAAGATGTGCTGCATCAATTATCTTAGTTAATGGTAGAAGCCAAAAAGAGAAAAAAGCATAAAAGGTTCAATAAAAGAATTGAATGCATCATCCTGAACATAGAGTGTGATGAGGTTTTTAATAAAGAAATATTTAAAGGATTCCATAGAATAACAACAAGTGTAGGGGAGGATTGTTAGGACTTATAGACTTCAAGATGATTCTTAGAGTTACTGCTGCTCAGGTATCATCTTAGTTGGCATTAAGCATAACTTTAGCACTGTTGGTGATACTAAGAAAATTACATCTAAGTATTAAGTAACTTTAGTATAAAGTTTTACTTACAACTAGTTGACTAACTGTTAGTATAAGTAGTACTAGATATTAGTATTAAGATGTACTTGCTAACTTGAGAAGTTACGACGTTCAGAGTTAATAGACTGAAATATATGTAAGTCGTTAGTGCTGCTAGTGTAAAAAATTAAACTGCTAGTACACAATTCACACTACTGTTAGTATATATGAGAACTGCTAGTATTAAATGTATTACTTAGCTGCTTATGTTTATTAGTGCTGCTGGTACAAAAAGTTTATGCTACTGGATTACAACTGTTAGAAGAATTGCTACTGTTAGAAGATAAAGACGAGTAAAAAGATAAGGATTACTTGGAGATGAAGATTAGAAGATAATTATAGAATAGATTGTATCATAATATTCTATAATTTTATGTTTATCTTTAGTATATGTTGTAAGCCGACAATGACTCTTAGTCTATAAAAGAGCTCTAGTGCATTAGTTGAGATACAAGTTTCATAGTTTCAAGTCAAATTTAGAAAAGCATCAAGGTTGTAAAAAAAACACAAAACAACCACAAAACAACAAAACAAGAACAAAAAAAAAAAAAAAAAAAAACAAAAAAAAAACAAAACCCAAAATACAAAAAAATAAAAAAAAAAAAAAATAAAAAAAAAAAAAAAAAAAAAAAAAGAACCCAAAAACAAAAAAAAAAACACAACAACAAAAACAAAAAAAAAAAAAAAAAAAAAAACCCAAAAAAAAAAAAAAAAAAATACAAAAAAAACACCCTAAAAAAACAAACAATAAACGGAAAAAAAAAAAAAAAAAAACCAAAAAAAAAAAAAAAAAAAAAAAAAAAAAAAAAAAAATACAAAAAACCCCAACAAAAACAACAAAAAACAACCCACCAAAATAAAACCCAAAAAAAAAAACAAAAAAAAAAAAAAAAAAAAAAAAAAAAAAAACAACCCAACAAAAAAAAAAACCAAAAAAAAACCCTAGTACTAGTGAAGAGTACCCATATCATTGATCTAATAATATTGGAGCGTGATTGTTAATATTAGTTCAATTCACAATTACTGTAGTTCTATTCCATTATACACTTCTAGAATATTAAGGTGTAGATTCCGCATACACTTTAGTATACATACAAAGTTTCTACAACAAGTTATTTTGAATTTATCCAAGGTAATTTAACCTTAGACAAGCTAAGGTATCGATCAAGGATTGGGATCAACATTTTTGAAACCTGATAGAGAGAGGACTAAGTATTATGTAGCCATTAACTTATTCAATTACAAAATTAACATACGATAAACATTAACCTGTAATCAAACGAGAACTATACTTTTACAAATGAGACAAATATTTTAGCTACAACTCGTCAAGAAAACGAAATACTAAATTATAAAATATTATTTTATAATTCCCGACTAGAAGATAAAGGCATAACTTTGGTAAAAGCTTTGAAAATGTCGTTTACATAATTCTCAACTATAAAACGTGCGTTACTTTTATAACAAGGACTCTTTATGAACTTATATGGTGGTTTTTGAACATGTGTCAAATTATGTTGTTTTAATTATTTTCTCGTGATTCTTATATAATACTTCTAAGGTATTATATACTTTTATTTTATTTTCATATATAATACATGTCGCGTATTATATACACCTTGTATTATTCTTTTGGTCGTTTGACTTTATTATATAATTCACGATACGAATTATATACTTGTTCATTTTTCATATGTAATATATACGGGATATTTTACATACTTTGCGTTTATATTTCGATTTACTTTCTTTAACCAACCACCAACTATTACAACTTGAAATCTAAATCCTTTATCAACGTGTCGCGTTGATGTGACTATCCATCGGAAAACCAAAATGCATTATCCTAGGCTAGTGGATCTTACCCATTAAGATAAACCGCAACATCCTGTCAACACCAGTTCTGGTTTCTGTTGTGTTGTGCTAAATTTGATTTATGCCGATTGTCTACAACTTCGCGGTGAGTTTATAGCCCTATGTTTGACGTTGTTTACATATATTTTTTGGGGTGAGAAACATGCATATATTTCAAATTTCCATTTACAATGGTTAATTAACAAATTGGTTTCTACACACTTATTCTTCATATCTCGCTATCTGAGATACATTACTTGACTTATTTTATGGCACAAAATACCTACGTTACTTTTGAAGATGATATGGATTAACTTAAGCGATTGAACGGATCTATAAGTATATTCCCAGGTGTCTCTTGGAGGGACACTAGCGATGGGTAAAAATCATTCTACTTGTGACACCCCCATTTTTACAAATAGCAGCGAAGCTAATCTGGGGTATTACTCATTGAAACAACAATCAAAATCATATAACAACGACCCAAAAAGAGTTGTTTGTTCCCAAAAGATACGTTATCATTCATTTCAATCAAGTTCACCCAAGGCAGTCCCCAAAATCTAGTTTACATAAAATGTAAATGATAACAAGTTTTAGCCATCTTCGAGTCCATGCCACTTCGTGCCGTATATTGCTCAATAACCTGAGATAAACATGCTAAAAAGTCAACATAAAGGTTGAGTGAAATTCATAGGTTTGATATAAATAGTTTGAATATAAATCATAGTGTAATAATTGTACAAACATAATTATTATAAAAATGGAAATTGTTAAAGATCATTGTGGTCACGTTTATTATACTACCTGTATTTGTAATATAATTTAACAAAACAAATAATAATAGTAACTGTGTATTATTGGGTTATTGTCTTGTTTGGTCTGATTGGTCTTGTCTGGTCTTGTTCCTTGTCTAAGCACATCGCACTAACACATTATCATCAAAAGTCAATTTAACGACTTAAAGAGCTCCTAATATCAACATATTAACATCTAAAGTCAATTTAACGACTTGAAGTCAAATTAACGACGTGTATGATATAAAACACTGAACATAAATATCCAAAGTCAATTTAACGTCCTTGAAGTCAAATTTACGACCTTGGTAGATTTAAATTTAACACTAACATTAATATCCAAATTCAATGTTTAACGACGATGAAGTACAAATTTAACGACTTGTAGGATTTATGAAACTAACACATTAATATCCAAAGTCAATTTAACGACTTGACGTCAAATTTAACGACTTGTAGGATAGAATAAACTTAAGGCACAATATGTAATAAAGTGTTCAGATATAGCAGATTAACTGTATATCGTAACATATGCTAGCAGTATCCCCTCACGGGCATTATGAAAAGATTAAATAGCGAGGCTAAAACTTCACTAAGTCTTTGAAAGTAATCACTATTGATTATAAGAAAACGAGTATGTATAAAAACAAAAAAAATAAAAAAAAAAAAAAACAAAAAAAGGAGTTGTAACAACATGTATCCCCCCTCGCGGATATTTTCATAAAAACATGTAAAATAAGTAATGGCGAGCTATGAACTTTACCTGATACATTAGATGCAATAAATTTTATGAAAGCGCCGACCTTATCACAATCTTATCGGGAAAATGGACATATAGCAAAAGCAGGATATTTGATAATTGCATATTTATTTATTAAATAAACAAAAAAAAGATGCCACAAATTATAAAAAGAAAAAATCATGTATTAAAAGAACGTATAGTCTTATAAAATTTATAAATAACAGTCATGTTACGCAACCTGGAGTAAATAAGTTAGTCCTTAAAGAGATTGTACTCTACCTTTAGTTTTAAGAGTTATTAGTTTGATTTGAAAGTTTGGAATTATGCACATCACCGGTTTGGGTCCATCATAATTCAGAGGTCATTCAGTAAACGTTTGAGGAGCTAGGGCACTTTAAATCGTAAACCCAACAACTCAGTCAGAACGTAATACCAAGATGAAACCCCTTAATATGAAGCTCCCTAGTATTGTGATATGATATAATCGGTTTTAAGCGTTTTGATCAATATCTGGAAATGTTAAGCACGAGAAGTGTTAATTAAAGTTATGTCTTGTAAGGTTCTAAACATGTTTTTATACTTTTTCAAAATGTTACATTTTAGACCCTTGAGTTTGAAAAGTGGCAAAATATACCCTCGAAGTTTGCACTTTTACGAGTTTGGTCCTTCAAGTTTAAAAGATATACCAAGTAAACCTTGTACTTTGAAAAGTGACATAATAGACCCCTATAGTTATAACTTTGATAAAATGATATGTTCAGCCCCTTTAGTTATAAGTTTCAGAAAGTTACGATATATACCCCTTGCATGGATAATATTTACAAAACATGTCTAAATTGCCATGCAAGCTTCTTTTAACATTTCAATAGACATTTATAAGTTATAATAAACTAAAATATGAAGATTTAACGCAACGCAAGTTTAAAATAACGATTCGTTAAACTAAGAAGCAAAACGGGTCAAATTAGGGTTTCAAAACATAAACGCGTAGGTTTTAACAAAAAAAAAAAAAAAAAAAAAAAAAAAAAATAAGTTCAAATTCCTTCATAATCAATAAAGAGGTTTTTTAATCATTTAGTTTAAAGAATGCTAGGATAGATTATAACAATATTTAATCATTATAACATTTAGTTTTAAGAAAAACATAAAATTAGGGTTTCGGGTGTACGGTTTTGGATCAAAATGGAAAATGAGCATGAATTGAGTTATGAAACTTTAACAAGAGTATATTTAGGATCATATGAACATTATAAGGGTGTAGTAGCAGAAGTAGAACATTCAAAACCTAGGTTTGAGCTTCAAGGAGCAAAAATGGTGGAAATGGGTCGTTTCGGGTAGTATTTCCACTCGTACGCCTTGTATCTTGTTCCTAGGGCTTCAAATCTTCAAAGCTTTGCTTGAATGATCTTCTTAGATGATCCTAGGATCATATGGAGCAGAGAATGTTTGCTCAATTAGGTTATAGAAAGAAGAAGTGGGGGATGAGTTAGAATAAGAATATGTCTCCCTAGAATATAGTGTTAGCAACCCTTAGAGGCCAAGAAACTTTGATAACCAGGTTAGGACACATGGGGGTGATGTGGAGAGGCTAGGGGCTGAGTAAGGAAGGCTATGGTGCAAGGTGGAGGTGGTTCTAGACGTTTTAGGGGTGTTTGGTTTGATTTATACATGGCTGTTTTTGGACAGCCAACATCAGTCTTGGTAAAATGGTTGCCATTTGCAAACCGTAACTCCGTTGAAGCTCAAACCAGTGAGCATTGTTAGATATTTGAGTCCTCTACAACGTTTAGTTTTACATATTTGGGGGTTACTATACAAAAATTTAGAGATAATAGCCATTTACTACAGGTGTGCAGAATCTGCGCACCTTTGCCATTTCGGCTATAACTAATTCATCCGACGTCGAATCGGGTTGATTCCACCGGCAAAATGATCACAAGACATAGGGCTACAACCTAGTGTTTTCACTTAATACCCAGAACCTATTGATTTGCCCAGATCCTATGTTTTATAGACTGATCCGATTCTGAACTAGGGCCTAGTTTTAGGTTTTAGGGTTAGAACTAGATTAGGGTTTTGTTTTAGGGTTTCTAGGATTTAATTCATGTATAATGATGTTATAATGATGAAATAGGATTTGTAATGTTGTAAATTAAGTATTTACAACTTATTTGATTAATGGTTTAGGTTTAAAACGGATAAAAACCAAGAAACGGGTTATGGTTTAGAAACTAGCTCGGTTTAGGGTTTCTTGTTTTGATTTCATGGAATCTTATGAAATGAGAATGAATATGGAATGTAAATGAAGTTCATTACTTGCTTTTAACTTGTACTTAATAGATTGTACGGAATTCCTTAGGAAAACGGAGGTAAAACGGCTATTTTGGATGTCATGCTTAATGACTTGTACATTGAGCTTTTAAGGACTTGTACTTTGACTTGGAGGAAGTTTATATTTCAAATGAGATGTTATGTTACTTGTACATATGCTTTAGTAGCTTGTACATTCATTTTAGATGTTAACTCTTCATGGAATTAGGGTTTAGAGGTATACGATAACGGTTTAAAGCCCGTCTTGATATAATGTTGCAAATGGTACATTATATGAGTAATGTACTTTGTAAAAATGATATTATGATATTGACTTGACATGTTATGATGTTTGCTTGACATATATGAAGATATGATTGACATAGGTAGGTTGCGTGAGCTCGTCTACTTTAGTTATGCAAGTCATATTGCATATTGAGATATTGGCAATGCAAGTAATGTAATAAAGCGGAAAATTTCCCCGTATAATTGTGATTATAGTAAAATAGGTTGATTTTTGTATTTGATGAAAATTCTGGGTTGTTATAGTCTCCACCCCTTACAGAAATCTCGTCCCGAGATTTAGTCGGATGCCGGAGAGTTATCAAGGAATGATTATGAATTTGTAAGAAAGTTGCTAATCATATGGGATATAGATTTAGAAATGAACAGATATTGAAGGTAATAATGATAATGATTTAAGTAAAGAAAAGGAAATTATTTGTACAAACAGATTGAAAGAAACTTGTTTGTACATATGTTATATACTTAAGCCTACTTATTTATAATTTATCACTTACAAAAAGAAGCGTCCAACTCCTTGTAACTGAGAATTTATAAATTCATAGTTCAGAGATTTATAATTTCTTATTCAAATGAAGAAGCGTCCTAATTCATTTCAATAAGATGATCATAACCGTCTTATAAAAACATGATATCGAAATGGTAATGTGTAGGAGATGATATGATTTTTCAAAATCATAAAAGATAATGAGAATAACGAGATATTAGTTGCAATGATGCCCATTTTTGTCGTATTTCAATGATAATAAGTGTTTCAAAGGTATGAGGGGAGTATTCAGAGTTGAACATAATGGAATTGACAAATGACGTCGAGTTTTGATATTACCAAATAACAAGATGAAATGAAATAATCCCTTTATTATTTCATAGATAATTTACATATCTTACATCACCAAAACTCTAAGAGTGTTGATACTTATGCTATGTGTCTTGGGGTAGGATTCTAGATAAGATAATGAATGACAAGGATTGTAGCTAAATCTTCGAAAAGCATAAATGAACGTTAAAGAAAAGAAAAAAGAAAAGTATATTTGGTTATTTAAGAATTGAGAAGAAATCAAAGACGTGACAATCTTAAAATAATTAGCAATTTAACCAAAACTGAAATGTGGTCTTAATGATATATAAAGAAAGATCGCCTTGAAAAGATTCGGAAAAAATCTAAAAAATAAGATCAATCCGCCTTGGGTGAAAATGGAATACATTTTACAAAATACAAATAATGGAACACATTATACAAATAGAATTGTGCCTCAAATCAAACATGATTGGCAAAGATACAGTTATTCTTAATTCCACTTTCAAAGTCTTCGACTCATAAGCTTGATGATTTCTCTTGGATTCTTTTGCATTTTGTATAGCTTCAAGGACTACTTCCATGTTCAAATGATTAACCAACTTTGAAACTAATTGATTTTCAATAAGATTATTTCCAAGCCATGCCGCCATAGATCACCATTGTTTGCTGATAATTTAAATGTGGAAATAGTATTGAAGTTGAAACGAACTGACTTTCAAAAGGACTATCTCCAACCCATATGGCCATAAGTCACTATCATTCCACCTTGCCTGAAACCAGGGCCGGGTTTAAGCATGTGCGGGATGGTCGACCGCATATGGCCTCTGATTTTTAGGGGCCTCTAATTCTTAAAACTGTCCAGGTTAATACGAACTAAATTTGAGATGATTTAAGCTTCTTAGATGTTGTTTGCTGATTATACAATCCTTTTCCACAATAAAGAAAAATAAAGGCCGAGTTTTTGTTTTAATGGCGTTAACAGATTTAGATGTGGAGTGGGGAAGATGACCGAGTGAAGTTTTTATTTCTGTTGGGGCCCAAGTTTGATGGTTTTTTCTTCTTTAACCTTTTAATATTATTTGAAATTTTTGTTCATTCCTTTAACTTTAGTTTTTCAATCAAACGAGGGTCAAGTATGTTTCCAAAATCTCTTTCATGGTAAGACACATCAACATTTAGTATTTTAGGAGAAAAAAACAATAATTTTTATAGAGAATTCCATTTTAACATTTACCTGTTATTTATTATGTAAAAATGTTCACCTCAAATTATATTTGAGAAAAATACTATGGCTTGGTAATCTTTGGTTTATATATTTGATAGTTTGAAACTTTAGTCACTGTATTTTAAAGGTTTAAATCTTTAACAATTGTGGTAAAAAAAATCTCAATCTTAAATATGAGTAATTAATGCATAAACCTGCTAGTAAGTCGGCAAATCTAACAGTAAAAATGATAGTATATGGTCTAAGTTAGTCATTTGTATGTACATTCAACTTTCCGCTATTTAAGGGTCTACTTTTGATTGTTGTACAGGGCCTCCAAAATTCACGGAACGGCCTTGCCTGAAACAATTATAAATAAGTAGTGTAATTTGACAAATACATCATAATTAAATCTTATGTTCGAAGCAAAACATAAAATCCCATAGTCCCATGAACTTTGGATAGTTCTCAAGACCTTTCACGGTACACAACTCAACACTTTATCATGAGTTTCTTCCAAGAAATCTGTATTCCATTTTGCTTTTGTTTTTTTCTTTTATCTCCCCTAAGGTAGTTGAGTCTTGCTATGAGTAATAGGGCATTGAAACTCACTTTTTCCTACTCTTTTATTTTCCACCATTCCTTTTAGATGCACGCTACATGCTCAAATTATGTATCGTGTATTTTTTAACTCAACAGTGAGCGTCATATCTTGGTCACTTGTTGCCTTCTTAATCTTATCATATGCAATAAATATACACATTAAAAAATCAAGGAAATAAGATGTATCCTCCAATACGACAGTGGAACTATACCTATATGAAATAATATTCCTTAAGATGATAGTAAACTTGGTAAAGCATTCCACATGTTTAAGGCCAAAACGATGCAGTTTTTGGGGTTACGAAAATGACGCTAGTTAAGGTTTTGGGTTGAACTGTTGTAGAGAAAAATACATAGGCGTATATGTGTAAGAATGTATCGGAACAAAGAGGAAAGACCCGTCAAAGCTACATCAATATAAATTCCCCTCCAAGATACGGTTATTCTCAAACTTTGAATGATCTTCCTCATACAGTGGATATATTACAAATTCATCATCATTGTCGTTCAAACATTCCAAATGTGTTTAAGGATGGAATACGACGTTTGTTATACACTAACGAAGCAAACAACTGGGTTTGAGGTCAAACACAATGGTATTGGCTTGACCAAATGACGACGTTTTATGCTTGGTCTAGACCGTTTAAGATATTATATGAAGCAAACGACGCCATTTATGGGTCAAGCGGTGTCGTTTAAGGAAAACTTATTTCCCTTAAAAGTGTGTTCTTAACGATATCGTTCAAGTTTTTTTTTGTATTTCCCTCTTCTCAAATATTAAGAGTTATTACCATCAACCTTCATGCATAAGAGATAATCTTACTAAACATGCTGTCACCAAGCTATCATTTTCATAAGGCAATAATGTGGTGTGATTTAAAGAGTTCGAAATTACACTTACTGGAGCTTTAATTCCTTAAACCACATAATCAGATAATACCCAAAAATTTCCACATATTAAACTCAAAATCATAAAATTCATGCACCAAACCAAAATGTAACATTACAGATGAATTCACGAAAATAAGAAGACCAGCATCTAAGCACCAACTTACACCTACATCCATAGCCATGCAGTAGCAAGTTGACAGTTTTAATATAAAGATTTTAAGATGTACAGAGGCTCAGATATGTAAGAATGTATCAGACCAAAGAAGGAACACTCGCCATGGCTGCATTAACATAAATTCCCCGTCGAGATTCGATTATTCTCAAACTTTGAACAGTGTTGATGCGTATATTTGTTTGTAATTAATTTTACCAAGTTTTAAATTTATAAAAATCGATTACCTATTGTCTACGAACGCACTAACGGGCAAAGAACCCGATCGTGTTTAGTGCAGGTTTTGCTAAATTCAAGGTCGTTTCCAAGAGCTGTTAATTTAGTAAAAGAAGACAACAAAGAGAATTAGAGTGAAAGCTTTGATTAAAATAAATTAACAAAAAATAAAAAGGAACAAAGATAAGACCAGAGAAAGATTATATGCTACCCTTGATATATTCCTATGAATTCTTTTACCCTCTCTAAGGTGCAATGCTGCTAACTTAATTTCCTGGAGGTTTCTTAGACTCGATAGGCTCAGAAACGCATCCTCGCCTAGCCTATGATTACTAAGTGGAATAACCTGCGAAGGGAATTAACCTTTTCTTAGTTCACAATGATTAAAGCTTCCAACTAATTTGTAAGACATGCTTTTAATGCTATCCAAAGACTCTAATGTGTTTCACGCCTCTTACCATGACTAGACATGTCATAATAAAAGCTTACACCCTATAGATGTAAGGATCTGAATACAACACATCATGCTAAAAAATTGCTACTTATTACCATGGCTAACTCTCTTATCTCAGCTTTCGTACTAAGGGTCGCCTAATGGGCATAGGGCAAACAACATTGAGGACTGGTAGTCTTGAGGTCAATAATGGATACCAGGATTTATTTGGTAACTTACTACTTGGCATTCACACATCCTTATTCTACAACCTAGAAAGGGAAGCAAGGATCCTTAAGCACACAACACAAATTATCCAAGAAACCAAACTAATAATGGAAGATAAGAGAAAACATAAATAACATAACCAAGGGAGCACAAACGTGCTAGTTTATGTTTGGATTCCGAATAACAAATGAAACAAGCTTGGGTATCGAGATCATGATATAAAAACAACCAAACCGAAGTAGACTAATGATTGGATCAAACTTGCTTCTTCTTTCTCTTTGTTAACAGCCTTTTCGTGGTGAGAGTGGTTTTTCTCCAAACCTTAGTTGGGCTCTGGGAATGAAGAAGTGATTTTTCTAAGCTGAGGTCGTGAGTATTTATAGACTTGCTAAAATCGTCTCAACTACGTCGTAGTTGCAAGTAACAGACTACGCCGTAGTTCCCTTGATAAGCACGCCTTTGTCCTCGTGGCTACGGCGTAGTTGAAACGAGAACGCTACGCCGTAGTTATGAAATGACAAAACTTGGTAACCATGGTGTTGTACGGCTACGTCATAGTTGGCTCGACTTAGCTACGCCGTAGCTAAGTCTAAAATTTGGTTCTTTCGTCCATTTGCCATACTTTAAACCATAAGAATCGTCGTTCTTGTCTTTCTGCCGTGCATTAATAAAATAAAGCATTTAAGTACCAATTTGTAATGAAAGCGATAATAAGAACTAACAACATATAGGAAATATTGATAAGAAACAAGATTTGAAAACCCACGCTTCGCTGCGGCGAGTTTTGTTTATTGTGTTTTAGCTTATAGAAGTCCCTAGCCGATTTCTACTTGTTCGAGTATTTGGCAATTTACTTATGGATTTACATGTATATTTGATGTCTATGACAATGAAAGCAAGGGCACGTCAACCAAAACTTAGGAACCTCCGCAATGAAAGCAAACACACGTTAACCGAAACTTAAGGTAGCTCCAAGAAGTCTCTTTTCAGTTTCTCTTATATAACCCTATCCATGATACGCCGGTGGGGTTCAACATCATCAAGATAGTCATCGATCTACACCGAGAACAAAACACATATTGATTAATACAACGTCAAATAACCAAAAAAATAAACCCCTTTTATTTTTTTTAAAAAATACCGACTATCACTATCAACATGTAATCCTTAACTAATAAAAGATTAAAAATACAACAAAACTTACGTGTATTTCCTATACTACATTTGTTAAGAGGATTATGGCAATTTGGTATCATGAATTATACGTATGCAGTTGGGGTAATCTCCCCTTACCCAGAAAGAAGTAAAGAAAATTTTATAGGAACCAAATCTTGACTACCAGTTTTGTAATTAATTCAATCAATTGCAGATTGCATACCTTTTATTTTATTTGATCTGGTACAACAACTATTTCTAACAAAGTGCTTAGGAGAAACAAATTCATGTTTATGTATATCTCTATAGGTTAAAGGGTTAAAAAAATAGAAATAGATTAGCTTGTAATAGAAAAGTTAATGGGTCGAAAGTCACCCTACGCGTTTGAAAATATTACATCCTTATTAAAACGATAAAAAAAAGTAAACTGAATACAAAAAACAACTGTTTACGGTTAAATTATTAGCACATGACATAAAGTAGCTCGTTTTGACTTAAATTTGGAGTCATTTAATAGTAGTTTACTTCCTACTGTTTATTTATGTGGTATACGATTTTCTTGTTTATTCAAAGTTACAAAAAACTTAAATCCGATATAAAGTAGGTAACGTTAACAGAAAGCAGGTACTGATCTTACAACGATATATAATGAAATCAATGACCTATGTTTTTTGTAAATTCATATTATTTAGTGTGACTCTTCGTTTATATGTCATGTGTAACCATACTTGGGTTAGTCCAGCCATTATATTTCGTCTAGGCCGCTGAGTAAGGAGTTGTTTGTAACACCCCCTTATTTGACATATAGCAGCGGAAGCTAATTTGAGGTATTACTTTCCTGAATTCCCCAAATAACCAGTCCCCCCCCCCCCCATAATCATAGAAAACTGACTCAAAAGAGACGTTTTGGAAAATTTAGTTATCATTCAATATCATATCAGAGTTTTACAAGGAGGTCCCAAAATACATTGAAAACATAAAAGTTGAATGATAACAAGTTTGGACGTACTCAAGTCTAATGCCACTCCGTGTCATAGTTTGTTCAATTACCTGAGATAAACATGCTAAAAGTGTAACAACTGGCAATTTTCATAATTGTAAATGACTATTTTACCCTTTGACTTTTCGGGTCCAACTTGACTTTTTGACTTTTGACCTTTTATTGTCACATAAAAACGATTACCGCGTAACCGTAATTTTTTGGAACATAGTTAAATAATAAATCATAATTATTATTACATATCTCTCATTTACAAATTTCTTTTTCAAACTTATTTGACTTGAAAACGAGAAGATATATGTTATTCCTAAGTTGACTTATCAAAAACGACCGGCCAAAATGAGTTATTAATTATGGGTTATACAAGCGTTTGACATAATACGACATTCCGAACAACTTTTCAGTTTTACCCAAGACCTGAAACCAAGCAGAAAATGACTAAAATACCCTCGCAAAATTTTGAAAACCGCACACAACGCGTACCGACACAAAAGTAATTAAATTTGTATTTAATTATCACAATTTATTTAATAAAAATATTTAATAAATTATTTAACATTTTATTAAAAAACGTTTGTTGAAAACGCGAATATTTAAATTGAAGTTTCATTTTACGGACAAAGCTTGTCCGTGATACTTACGCAAATAAATAATAAACATTTAAATAAATTTTATAAAACATTTATAAAATACTAGTCATGTAAATACTCACTTTTCATGGAAAAATCATTTTGAACGCAACGGCGTAATTTTCGTGTCTTGAATCAACCGTTAACTATCCTAAACGAGTCCCGAACTATTATCTAATGAAAATTACACTTTCAGTCCTTCTAGTATTATTTACAACATCAACTCTAGACTATTTGAGACTTGCCACATTTATTTTAAACCATGGGGTATAAATACATAGCAATTAGGGTTATATCATTATAACTTAGCCTCCCTCTTCTCCTCTCTTTTTTCGGCCAAACTCTGGCGCCGCTCCGGCCACGCTCCGGCGACCACACCTCGTCACCACCCTCGCAACCACCACACCATCTCCACCACGCCACGCACCACATCACCCCCATCACCATCTCCATCTCCGCGCATCTCCACCTCCACCACGACGCCACCACCGATCCACCAACAACATCATCACGTCACCACCACCCCACCAACGCCACAACAACATCATCACCTCCCTACCGATGCCACTGCCAACGCCACTCTCACACCACCATCACCACTGCCGCGGCTCAGCCACCACGAAACCACCACCACCTTCACCTTATGTTTTCCTATGGATGGTTATTTTTGTTATTGTAATTGTTTAAGTTTAATTTGATTTTGGTTTGTTTGATTCGACTAGATTACACGCCAAAAGGGGTGTTTGTTTCGCCACCGAAAACACCACCTATAGTGGTGTTCGGTTTGATTAGCCACCACAGCCGCACCTTCAAGGTGTCGGGCTTGTGGCTATTTGGTTCTCTCTCGGTTGATCTCGTTTTGTTTTTCTCCTTTGTTACCCGATCGAGAAACACACCATAAAAGGTGTTTGTTTCTGCGTTTTATGGCCCTATAAGGGTGTTTGTTTGCTGATTTTACAGCCACAAGGGTGAGTTTGGATTTGCATTTAACTGCCCTAATAGGGGAGGGGGGGGGGGGCATTTGGTTTGGCAGTTAACCACCCACACAGGGTGTGTTTGGTTCTGCGTTTTACAGCCATCAGGGGCGTTTGGTTATGTGTTCAACAGCCCAAGGAGGGTGTTTGGTTCGCTGTTTTGCAGCCCGTAAGGGTGTGTTTGGTACAGTAGCCCCAATAAGGGGTGTGCTTGGTTTTGCTTATTTTTGTTACTCGTTTAGATATATATTGAAACACGCGGGTATTTGCTACATAGATTGATTAAAAAGGGGAAAACATTGAAATTTATAAATATGGGAAACGTAGTATAATCAAATAGGTCATGCCGAAATTTTTAAAAATTTCTATACTTAGTAATTTTCACTAAAATTCTATTATTTTAGAAACCCAATAAAAGGACGAAGTTATATGGTCTTAAGATTTTAATTTGTAATTGTACAATAACTCGACAACAAACGAAAACTATACTTTACAAATGAGACAACCTTTTTAGCTAAAAAGAAAACGAAATACTAATTTATAAAATATTATTTTATAAATCCCTACTAAAAGATAAACCCTAATTTTTGTAGAAACTTAAGAAAACATCGTTTACTTAATTCATAACTTTAAAACGTGCGTTTACTTTTATGCAAGAACGTTTTTATTAATTTAATTGGTGATTTCCGAAAACGTGTCGAATTATTTTGCTTTAATTATTTTTCTCACGTTTCTTATATAATACTTGCAATGTATTATATACTTCGATTATATTTTCGTTGTTTGTCCTTCTTATATAATTCACGATACGAATTATATACTTGTTCATTTTTCATATGTAATATATACAGAATATATTACATACTTTGCTTTTACTTTTTGATTTATTTTATTTAACCAACCACCAAACTATTACAACTTGAGATCTAAATCTTTTATTAACATGTCACGTTGATGTAGTCAGCCATCGGAAAACCCAAATACATTATCCTAAGCTAGTGGGTCTTAGCCGTTAAGATAAACCGCAACTTCTTGGTCGATCCGTTCCGGTTTCCATTTGTGTTGTGCTATATGTGCATTTCTG
>BQNB010038213.1:0-48905 GCA_026074375.1 Tanacetum coccineum | reverse complement strand
TGATTAAAATATCAGTCGCTAATTTGACGGAACTTCGTCGGTAATTTGCGACGGAAATATGTTGGTCGGAAATTCCGTCACTGTAGCTCCATTTTCTAGTAGTGATAAACATGTAAATCAAACCTGAAACTTCTTGGTTGTAACTAATTTAGTCCATAGTTCCTTCTGTCTTAAAATGGAAACCGAAAAAATTGATACAGCGACTTATATATATTAATTCTGAATTTCTGATTAGTGATTACTATTACTATTGTATTCAGTGCAACTTAAATATTTGAATGCCACTTTGATAAATACTAGTTGGATACTCGCGCATAGCGGCGGCGATAAAAATTGTTAACCCAACTCGCTCCGCAATTCCCTACCCGCTTAGAGAATTCGTTTGTTTGGGTTTCCGTAGCTTTCCCGCAACATCATATTAACATCATTCTCGCTTGTATAAAGGCTCACACACTCTTTTACCCGTCAAACATTGTCTCCAAAAGTATATATCTTTTACGAATGAAGTTTGTATTCAAATTAAAGTTAAAGTTAAAAAATTCAAAATAAACCCACTAAAAATGTGAAAAGCAAAAAATTTATAAAAATATATCAAAAAGGATGTTGAATTAAAGATCACGGAATTTTAGAAAATATGGTGAAATTAGATCATAAAAAAAAAAAAAAAAAAAAAAGATATGTCAAATTGAAAATAAAAGTGATTTTTTAATTAAAAAGTGACACATGTCACTCTATGATGTGATCTTCTAAAATAAGATGGATGGTCAAGATTGCACCTCCTTATCTTAATTTTTGATGGGACTCACATTATAAATGCTTTATATAATAGTATAGATACATGCTTGATATCTCATGTAACACAATGTATGTAATGTAACTGTTCTAACAAGTCAATGTCTCCATGCCTCAATCCATCATGAAAGTTACTATTCTATGCACAGAAGGGGATGTGATCCAGGGAGAATGAAAACTTAAGAAGACACTAAAAAACACTCTAAGTATATGAACTACGTACTTTAGCTAGTAAACTGACTACATATATATGTAACCACCATATGAACTAATTCATACAGCCGTTAGAATTAAAAACACTAGATAACAAAAGGACATTGGTTAAATCCTACTCCTTTATACTCCGTTATCTATTTTAAAGGAGAAAACACTATCATTGATCAAATCTAGCTTCCTACAACCACGGACTTGATGAGATGCATGGATTTGCAACAATCTGTTAGTAGAGCCGGGTGCTACAAATGAACACTAGGATGTTGTCTGGCACATACTGATAAGTGACAAGATTGTTGCAGGCATTGGTGGTCGAAGTCCTTCCTATTTTTGACCAAGCTCAATCGTTCTACGTCGTTCGTTCTCTGTGCTTGTAACTTCTATACAAACTTTAGCTAGAAGTGTCTGAGGTGCCATTTCAAGGCTAAGAATGAAGTAGAAGTAAAACTTGATTAGCTGATGGAAAGTGAATTTGCTCTTTGGTGTTGGAGTATGAGACCTTTGAGGACCAGAGCATTTATATAACGAAAAAAGGATAGAACAGTTAACAGTTTTCTTAGAACAGTTAGTGAGTCAACTTTACAAGTGGTGGTGATTCTTTTAAGATAAGTCGGTAGAATGAATATCGAGAATATTTGCACTACAGTTCTATTTGAATCGAGATCACAAGAATGCACCTCTATCCGGATAAAGGAGTAATCTTTAAGTTAACTAACAGTAAGGTTGGAGATGGGTCATGGCATCTTAAAAGACAAGTTGCATCCTTCCATGTGTAACCAATATTCCTCAAATACGCCCACCTAAGCATGCAGAAGTTATTAGGACTTCCTCACCGTGGTGTGACATAGGAGCTGATGTGATTGTACCATGCCACTTTGAACAATCATAGCATATAGATTAAGGACATATATTGGACCACACTAATGGTGTGGTGCTGTGATATTCCAACGTTTGCTACTGTCGAATGGTTAACCACACGATTGTCAAATGTTGTCATGTTTTATTCTAAGTACAAAACTACAAACATGGCTACACCAGGAAATATCTTCTAATTACTCGATCTGATCTAAATAGTACTAAGAGATCAAGGTGTTCCCCTACGTACATGTATTTGCATATTATCTTCTCAAAGTGCATGTTATTCTTGAACTTACATAGTTGCTTTATACAAAACAAGCGTGATTACCCGCGCGTTGCTGCGGGCCGTTAATTTTTTTCGCGTAGTTGCGCTATTTTGTGCCGAGCAATTTTTTTTATATTAATTTGTGCGGGTTTATTTTTTCGATCTCATGTTTAATAGTTTTTTTATAAGGGTAATTTTGTTTCCTATTTTGTGCCGAACAATTTTTTTTTTAAAGTTGCCAAGTTAAAGAAAAAGAAAAACCAAAAAAAAATTGTCAAATGGGCCGGCCCAAAGTGAGAGCCCAATGGGCCGGTTACTGTAGCAACTACGTCAAAACGACGTAGGGGTTTTTTTTAATATAATTTTATGGGAACATGGCCTTTTTTATTGTATTCCGTGTGGGTTTATTTTTTCGGTCTCATGTTTAATAGTGCGGGTTAATTTTTGCGTTAAAATTTTATTTTTATTCTTTTCTATTTTTTATATGTGCGGGTTTATTTTTTCGGTCTCATGTTTAATAGTGCGGGTTAATTTTTGCGTTAAAATTTTATTTTTATTCTTTTCTATTTTTTATTTGTGCGGGTTTTGGTATTTTTTTATTTTAATAAGTCAATATTTTTGTAATTTTTTTTTTCTATTTTGTGCCGAGCGGTTTTTTTTACATTGCCTAAAAAAAAAAAAACATGGGCTTTAAATGAGAATTGTATTTTGTGCGGGTTTATTTTTTCGGTCTCATGTTTAATAGTGCGGGTTAATTTTTGAGTTAAAATTTTATTATTTTTTATTTTTTTGCGAATTTATTTTTTTGGTCTCATCGTGTAAAATGACAGTGTTTAAGTCAATTCGGAAATGTTACCGCGGGTATTTTTTTATCTGAATGCGTCGGTACTTTTGTAACATTTTTTTTCCCCTATTTTGTGCCAACAATTTAAAAAAAAAAAAAAAAAAAAAAAAAAATTTGGGCCGGCCCAAGCACTGTAGCTTTAATATAATTTTATAGGAACATGGCGTTTTTTTATTGTATTCTGTGTGGGTTTATTTTTTCGGTCTCATGTTTAATAGTGCGGGTTAATTTTTGAGTTAAAATTTTATTTTTTTATTATTTTATTATTTTTTATTTTTTTGCGAATTTATTTTTTTGGTCTCATCGTGTAAAATGACAGTGTTTAAGTCAATTCGGAAATGTTACCGCGGGTATTTTTTTATCTGAATGCGTCGGTACTTTTGTAACATTTTTTTCCCCTATTTTGTGCCAACAATTTAAAAAAAAAAAAAAAAAAAAAAAAACCAAATGGGTTGGCCCAAGTTGGGGGCCCAAAGGGCCGAGCACTATAGCGTGTAGAACAAAACTACGTCGTCTTATTCTACGCGAGGCGTTATTATTTTAATTTTTTTTATTTTGTGCGGTTTTATTTTTTCGGCCTCATGTTTAATAGTTTGTTTTTTTTTATATGGGCTTATGTGTGGGGCTTATGTTTAAAGATTTCTTTTTTTAGCTATACGGGATTTTTTTTAATATAATTTTATGGGAACATGGGCTTTAAATGAGAATTGTATTTTGTGCGGGTTTATTTTTTCGGTCTCATGTTTAATAGTGCGGGTTAATTTTTGAGTTAAAATTTTATTTTTTTATTATTTTATTATTTTTTATTTTTTTTGCGAATTTATTTTTTTGGTCTCATCGTGTAAAATGACAGTGTTTAAGTCAATTCGGAAATGTTACCGCGGGTATTTTTTTATCTGAATGCGTCGGTACTTTTGTAACATTTTTTTCCCCTATTTTGTGCCAACAATTTAAAAAAAAAAAAAAAAAAAAATTTTGGACCGGCCCAGCACTGTAGCAATGTTAAAAAAAAAAATTTGGGCCGGCCCAAGCACTGTAGCTTGCTACAGTACTTAACGTGAACAGTGTTTTTTTCAACGGCTATAATTATATATATAATTTAATCTTTCCACAAAAGTCATATAAGAGGAATATAAGATACTAATAAATTCATAAAGAACCAAGGGCTTTGTGCCCCAAATCTTTTGCTCAAAAATTAATACATAATTGTCAGTAAATACATTTGTTCAAGTAGCATAATCGAAATTCAAACTCAAACTGAAGCCAAACCTAGTCACTAGATAAGAAAACATAGCAATATTGTCCAAAGGAGATGCTATTGAAAGTATGAGTTTTATAATCTAAATCTGTAACAAAATGTTCAGGGACTAATTATGATGTTCTGAAAAAGTTCTATTTTGCATAATTTGGTTTTATATGCAAGTTCTACAGGAGTCCAAGGACCGGAGTTTATCTTTTCTCAAAGATTATTATAAATATACACATTATATATATAATAATAGCAAATGTAAAAAACACTGTTCACCTTAAGCACTGTAGTGTAAGCTAACTCGTGTTTGCTATGGGCATGGCCCATTATTTTTTTTCTTTTTTTTAAATATTGCTACAGTGTTGGGCCGGACTTTTTTTTTTTTTTTTTTTTTTTTTTGAAAAAAAATGTTACAAGTGTTGTACCGCGAGCTTTCTAGATAAAAAAATACCCGCTTGGTAACATTTTCGAATTGACTTAAACACTGTCATTTTACACGATGAGACCAAAAAAATAAATTCGCAAAAAAAATAATAATAATAAAATAATAAAAAAATAAAATTTTAACTCAAAAATTAACCCGCACTATTAAACATGAGACCGAAAAAATAAACCCGCACAAAATACAATTCTCATTTAAAGCCCATGTTCCCATAAAGTTATATTAAAAAAAATCCCGTATAACTAAAAAAAAGAAATCTTTAAACATAAGCCCCACACATAAGCTCATATAAAAAAAAACTATTAAACATGAGGCCGAAAAAAATTAAACGACAAATAAAATATTAAAATAATAACGCCTCGCGTAGAATAAAACGACGTAGTTTTATTCTACACGCTACAGTGCTCGGCCCTTTGGGGTCCCAACTTGGGCCAACCCATTTGGTTTTTTTTTTTTTTTTTTTTTAGGCAATGTAAAAAAAAACCTGCTCGGCACAAAATAGAAAAAAAAACGTACAAATAAAATTGTACTTATTAAAATAAAAAAAATACCGTGTGTGTCCCGCACGCAAATAAAAAATAGAAAAGAATAAAAATAAAATTTTAACGCATAAATTAACCCGCACTAATTAATACATGAGAACGAAATTTTAAAAATACATGAGCCCCACACAATAAGCTCATATAAGAAAAGTGAAAAAAAACGATTAAACATGAGGCCGAAAAATAAACCATACTCAAATTAAAAAAATAAAAAATTATAATGCCTCGCGTAACTACGCTGAAAAAAATTAACGACCCGCAATATTTTTTTTTGTTTTTTTTTTTTACATTGCTACAGTGCTGGGCCGGCCCAATTTTTTTTTTTTTTTTTTTTAATTGTTGGCACAAAATAGGGGGAAAAAATGTTACAAAAGTACCGACGCATTCAGATAAAAAAAATACCCGCGATAACCATTTCGAATTGACTTTAAACACTGTCATTTATCACCGATGAGACCAAAAAAATTAATATTCGCAAAAAATAAAAATAATAAAATTAATAAAAAAATAAAATTTTAATTCAAAAATTAATCCGCTATTCCAAAACATGAGATCCGAATTAAAAAATACAAAACCCGCACACATGTAAAAAATAGAAAAGAATAAAAATAAAATTTTATCGCAAAAATTAACCCGCACTATTAAACATGAAGACCGTAAAAATAAAAACCACACGTGATAGAATAAAAAAACGTCATGTCCTATAAATTATATTAAGTCATGAGCCCTGACACATAAACTCATATAAGAAAAAAAAAACAAACTATTAAACATGAGGCCGAAAAAATAAAACCACACAAAATAAAAAAAATAAAAAATAATAATGCCTCGCAACTACGCGAAAAAAATTAACGACCCGCAGCAACGCGCGGGAATGCCTCGCAACTACGCGAAAAAAATTAACGACCCGCAGCAACGCGCGGGTAATCACGCTTGTTAGAGCTCAAATCCGATGTCGTTTTGACATCGGGCAGAATTTGGGCCACGTTAAAAAAATAAAACAATTTCAACCGGCCCATTAATGAGAAAAAAAAAACTTACAAAACGAACCCTCAACTTTTAACTATTTACGATTTTTTTATATAATAAACTTTATTTATCAAATATATAGCACAAATCTACTGTTTCATTCAGATAAAAAATATCATCGGAAAGATCTTCGAATTGCAAACAAAACTAGCCCTACATTGCAATGCTTCGATTTTATAAAAATTGTTGAAGTTTAAATTAAATAGAGAAAAAAAAGAAAATTTACAAAACGTACCATCAACTTATAACTATTTACGACTTTTTTATATAATAAACTTTATTTCTCAAATATATAACACATATTTACCGATTCATTCAGATAAAAAAATATCCGCGGAAAGATCTTCTAATTGCGGACAAAACGAGCCAAATATTGCAATGCTTCTGACATACGTACGATTTAAAAAAATAGTCACGTAAATAAAATGCATGTGTTGCATACAAGTCAGCATCGCCGCAATGCGCAGACACCTCCCCACTCTATATTCATTCAAAATTAATTCGCAAAAAAAAATATGTTCCGCTGCAACGCGCAGGTTATCTTTCTTGTATTACACATTTGTGGACAAATCCACTGTCGTTTTGACAGTGGATCTACAGTGCTACAGTAACGGGCTCTCATTTTGGGTCAGCCCGATTTTGTTTTTTTTTTTTTAATTATTTTGTTTTTGTTATTTTTTTTTTAAAATATTACAAAAGTTCCGATCTATTCAGATAAAAAAAATACCCGCGGAAACATCTTCGATACCTAATAACTTTAAAATAATCGATATGGTCACAAACGTAATCCACTGTCGTTTTGACAGTGGATCTACAGTGCTACAGTAACGGGCTTCCATTTTGGGCCAGCTCGATTTTGGTTTTTTTTTTTAATTGTTTTTTTTAAATTTGTATGCACAAAGTAGGAGGAAAAAAAATATTACAAAAGTTCCGATTTATTCAGATAAAAAAAATACCCGCGGAAACATCTTCGATACCTAATAACTTTAAA
The DNA here is from genome assembly GCA_026074375.1 of Tanacetum coccineum. Lineage (NCBI taxonomy): Eukaryota > Viridiplantae > Streptophyta > Magnoliopsida > Asterales > Asteraceae > Tanacetum > Tanacetum coccineum. Next base: position 41,680 of record BQNB010038213.1, on the reverse strand, counting down.
ATAATCGATATGGTCACAAACGTACAACCCATTATATTATAAAAAAAACCCATATAGCAAAAAAAAACACCACTTTAAACATGAGGCCCAACACATAAGCATATAAAAAAAATTATTACTAATATACATATTTGTCGACAAACTAGCCTAAAATTAAAATCAGGCCCAAAGTAAAAAAAAAACTAGTCCAAAATTAGCCTGAAATCTGGCCCAAAGTAAAAAAAAAAACAAAACGGTCCCTCAACTTTTAACTATTTACGATTTTCTTACACAAAAAATCCCGTAAAAAAATTAACAAAAAAACACATCAAGTTTTTATTGTTCACAAATTTTTTACATTCATCGGCCCAAAAAAAAGATATCGAATCGTCCCAAAAAAAGAAAATATTCGGGAAAAAATTAACCCGTCCCAACGCAAAAAAAAAATTCCCGAATCGTACAAAAAGAGGAAATATCCGGGAAAATATTAGCAAAAAAAACCCAAAAATAGCCTAAAATCTGGCCCAAAGTAAAAAAATATACAAAACGGACCCTCACCTTTTAACTATTTACGATTTTCTTACACAAAAATTCCCGTAAAAAAATTTACAAAACCGTCCCAAAAAAAGAAAATATTCGGGAAAAAATTAGCCCGTCCCAACGCAATTTTTTTTTCCCCGAATCATACAAAAAAAGAAAATATTAAAAATTAGCCCCGCCATAACGCATCGCCAAAAAAAAACCCCCCGAAACGTAAAAAAATTATTCGGAAAAAAATTAGCCCCGCCGCAACGCGCGGGTTCTTTTGCTTGTTAGTACTATATATGTACCGAAGTTGTTTCCGTGTTTAAAGTTCAAGGACTAGAGTGCAAAGGAGGAAAAGTTTCAAGAGCTCGCATATCCATAGACTTTTCCTCTAGTTATTATTTAGAAAAAATTACATATTTCGTTCTTGTGGTTTACTCAAAATCATACTCGTTGTCCCTATTCACTTTTGATTAAATAGATAATCCTTAACTTATAAACTATTTACATTAATAGTACCTATTTTGAAAAATAAGGCAAGATATGGATTCTCTCTTTAACAAAAAACTATAGATTATTGCATATGGTCTTTGTCTTTTAAAATAGGTATCATCGATGCAATTAGTTTGAAAATTATGTATCACTGGTATAATTAATATCAAATAGAGACGAGATTTGTGATTTTAAATATACAACAAGAGCGGAACATACAATTTTTTTTATTATTGTGTTTTCTGTCATGCTTGTGTGTTTTTTTGTTGGTAAGATTAAAGTTTTATAGGGTTTAGTTTAGGTGTAAATTCTGTTTTTGTTAATAATGTTTTGAACTAAAAACCCCACATCGGTTATGTGGTACTGATTATTGGAATAATTGTTTGCTTGATTATTATTGATATATTCAAAATTATGGGCTTAGGCCTAATGACATCCATACTAATGGGCCTAATACAAATTAATAACTAATACTTATAAATATATTGACTAATACGCCCCCGCAGTTTGAGCGGGAGATGGCCGAACACTCAAACTGGTACGAAATTCCTCAAAAAGCGCAGACGGTAGTTAAATATATTACATTTAATATATTTATTATTAATTGTTTTACGTATTAAACGTGCGTCCCCGTAGGCTCGAATAAAACATTTTTGACATAATTAATTATGTGACATCTTCTAACAGTCTCCCACGTGACATGATAATGAATAACAAATAAACAATGGTAACAGCATCCTAGACAATACGCCAATGCTCCAGAAATATCTGAGTGTGGTTTCATAAAGTCATAGATAAATAATTTATGTATTTACAATCTCTTTTTTTCGATACTTGTGTTAAAAATGATATGGAACAAATAGTCCTCAATTATTTAACGATTATTGTTTCTCGTATAAAGATTAATTAAGATTACCAAAATTATTGAACAATATCTACATAGTTTTGTGGGTGGCGCCACACATACATCTGATTAACCCTACGAGGGGCCCAGTGGCATCATTCTTCAACTATTGAAGGAACATTCTTTGTTGACTACAAGTGTCATGTCACATGCTTTATAAATTACTTCAAAAATAAGTCCTTATATAGCACCTTATTCAGGATAACTATAACTAAATCAAGAAAACAATCCACATAATGCAGACCTACTGCATCTCCAAAGTCCCTAAGGATTTAGTAAACAAGAATAACATTATCAAGATTTCAACTTAAATGACGCAATCATACAGTGAGTAATCCATGTCTAGTTGGGTGAAGACCAGTATTCATCTTATAATATCATGTGATCTTGGGTGGACCCACCTTTAAATATCTAAGATAATATCAATCACTCAGATTTGTCCCTAATTTTAACAATATTCTCAAATGTTAATCACCACGACTAAATTAGAATAATAAATATTATTCACAGATTAAACATGCAAATATAGGACACAATTTATATTAAATATAACTTCATACCACGTATCTTATATCGATTAATAAAGTTTGGTCTTAACACCCTTAAGTTCAATACTAAAACACAGATCTTACAAGAAACAACAATCTAAACGATGTCCATGCTCCAAGCAATGTTGAGTAAGTTTCCTTTTGATAAAGCTTTCGTATAAGGATCTGCTAAATTGTCATCTGTGTGAACTTTAAGAAGATTAATTTTGCCCAGTTCAATACACTCGCGAACATAATAGTATCTTCTATGGTAGTGTCTAGCGCCCCTCTGAACCCCTGGTTCGTTGGCGATAAGAAGTGCGGCTGAATTATCGCAAAACATATTAATAGATTCATTTTTTGTTGGTATTACACCAAGCCCTAAAATAAACTTCCTAATCCAAACAACTTCCATTGCAGCTTCTAAAGCAGCTATGTTATTCAGCTTATGTAGCAGACATTGCAGTAGTACTTTGCTTGGAGCTTTTCTAGTCTACTGCGTCTCTGTTCAAAATGGAGATGTATCATGTCTGAGACTTAATGTCATCTCTATTAGTCTCAAATCCAGCATTGCAATAGCATTCAACTCTAAGTTCAGCTTCAGGATTTCCATCAAAACCAAGATCATGTCTTTAATATATCTTAAATACTTAAGAATAGTTTTCACAGCAGTCCAGTGTGGTTCTCCTGGATTCTGTTAAACATGGCTTGTTATATTTTGCGCGAACACAACATCTGATGCATCTAACCGCATACATAATGGAACCTACAACCGAAGCATAAGGTACATTTTGCATACACTTCACCTCTTTAGGAGTGTAGAAGCACTAAATTATTAATTCAATGTCATTTCTGCATGGGGAAATAACCGTTTGAATTTATCTATCCTAAATCTCTTCAAGATTTTATCCATGTAATCACTTTGACTAAGTCAAATTAATCACTTCGATCTATCTTTGTAGATCTTGATTCCAATAATAAATGCTGCTTCCCATAAATATTTCATGGCGAAACATTTTCCAAGATATGACTTTACACTTTGTAAACTTAGAATGTGATTTCCCAAGCTTACTAGTCATAGACATTACAAAGATGATGAGAATTAACAATACTCCCGACTAGTGTTAGACTACGCAAATTCCTAGAAAAGTCTCGTCACTCATAGATACGTTAGATAATTCGTGATAGCAATATTTGGAACTTTACATAGTTAGTTACTGCTACGAGCCCCTGAGGGATAAACCCATGCAGCCAAGCCCACGATCCATTGTAACTATATAAAACCTCCTCCATTGCCTTGGTAGAGGGGGTTGGTTGGCTTGTATGGTTTACAATTCAGCTTAATTCATTTCATAGTTCTTATTACTTTCTCTCACTAGAAAATACATCTTCTTCCCACTTTCTCTCTCTGTTCTTGTTGTTAAAGATTACTAATTATCTTCAAAGCTGTATCAAGATGCAATGGGAGTGGTGTGTTAGTTTTTTGGTTGTTGTGTTTTTTCCGGGGCTTGGTCTCGTGTATCTTGAAAAAATCGTCCTTTTTCTTATATTTTTTCGTCTCCTTGTTTTCGAAGCTATTTTTGTACACTAAAAGATCATTTACCTTGGTAAATGTGATTCTATTATCTTTAGGAATATTGTGTGCCAGCTTTGAAACTAGAACAAATTCATTTTTCGTTCTATCCTATTGTGTTCAAGAAACTTTTAGAAAGAACAAAATCATGATTTTAATTTTCCGTGCTTAAAAACCTTAAAGTTTCTCATTTTCTTGTTCATATATTTATGTATACTAGTTGTACAAGTATTTTTGCAAAATAACCATCAAAAAGGTGTCTTTTTTTGTATTAAAATTTTTAGGTTTCAAAATAGTGTAAGTCAAACAACTGAAGTCGAACAACCGATCCTTGGTCAACCGAATTAGCAACCTACTTGGTCAACCGAATTCGCAGATTACCTTGGTCAACCGAATTAGCAACCTACTTGGTCAACCGAATTGGCAATTTTCCTTTGGCAACTGAATTGGCAGTTTTCCTTTGTCAACTGAATTCGCAACCGAATTGGCAATTCTCTTTATCAACCGAATTAGCAATTTTTCATTTGGACACAGAATTTGCAACTAAAGTTAAAACACTCAAACTTGCTAACATAAATTATACGGTTTATTTCTTGGATTTGTAAAATCCTGTGATACATTTATTTGTTTTCCCGGTTTAATCAAGAGTTGTAAAATCCCGTATAGTTTCAAGACATAAAACACACAAAAGTCAACTCATAACAACACAATTACTTTCTATCACCGTTCGATCAAACAAGTAATCTTTTAACATACAACTTTCATAATGACGACTCTTGCTGACAAAGCGATTCTTTCGGGTGCTGACAATCGTCCACCTATGCTGGAAAAATATATGTACGATTCTTAGAAAAGTATAATGGAGCTATACATGATGAATAGACAACATGGACGAATGATCCTTTAATCCGTTGAAAATGGTCCACTCATCTGGCCTACGATTGAGGAGAATAGAGTGACTAGACCAAAGAAATATTCTGAGTTATCTGCTACGGAAGCAATTCAAGCTGATTGTGATGTCAAGGTAACAAATATCATTCTCCAAGGACTACCACCTGAGGTCTATGCGTTTGTTAGCAATCATAAAGTCGCCAAGGAACTATGGGAAAGAATTCAACTTCTCATGTAAGGAACTTCATTGACAAAACAGGAAAAAGAGTGCAAACTATATGATGAGTTTGATAAGTTTGCTTATAAGAAGGGGAAAACACTACGTAATTTCTACTTGAGATTTTCATTGCTACTCAATGACATGAACATCTACAATGTGAAACTAGAACAATTTTAAGTAAACACCAAGTTTTTGAATACTCTTCCTCCTGAGTGGAGCAAATTTGTGACCAATGTCAAACTGGTTCGGGACTTGCACACAACTAATATTGATCAGCTTCATGCTTACTTGGGACAACACGAATTTCATGCAAATGAAGTTCGTTTAATGCCTGAACGCAACTCAGATCTGCTTGCATTGGTTGCAACCCATCAAATGACCTAGTCTCCTTATCAAACTCATCAGAACTCATACTAAAACTCTTAATTTCAACCACAAGTTTCACTATATCAGTCTCCACAGTATGGATCACCTTATCAGTCTCAACAATACTCAACCAATCAACCATCAACTCCTCTTTCAATCACTTATCCATCTAATGATAATCAATCATCAGTTCACCACAACGTTTATTCTTCACAACCATCCATCTCCCAATTGGAATATGCTCCTACAGTTAACCAACAACCACAACAACCTGAATTTCCCCAACTAGACTTGGGTCTAATTGTTCCAGTGTTTAAGCAAGGTGACGATCCCATTAATGCCATCAAGCAAATGGGATGATTCATGGTTTAAGGATAAAGTGTTGCTGGTACTAGCTCAAGTAAATGGTCAAATTCTACATGAGGAAGATCTAGCATTTTTGGCAGATCCAGGAATTGCAGAATGTCAAGCCACACAGACTGTCATTACTTACAATGCTGCTTATCAAGCTGATGATTTGGATGCATATGACTCTGATTGTGATGAACTCAATACTACCAAAGTTGCTCTCATGGCGAATTTATCTCATTATGGTTCAGATGCTCTCGTTGAGGTACATAACCATGATAATGTGGATAACAATATGATTAATCAAAGTGTGCAGGTGATACCGTCTTCTGAACAGTCAAATGTTGTGAACCATTCAGAGACTGAAATAACCAGTGATAGCAATATCATTCTTTATTCTTAGTATGTGACTGAATCACAATAGACAGCTGTTTAAAATTCTAATTCATCTGCACAACAAGATGCACTGATATTATCTGTGATTAAACAACTGAAAATCCAAGTAACTAATTGCACCAAGATTAATCTGGACAATTAAAGTGTCAATGATACTTTAACTGCTGAGCTTGAAATATATAAAGAACAAGTTAAAGTTTTGAAAGAAGGACAAAATGTTGATTTAAAAAGTAAAGATAACGTTTTAAATTCATGTGAATAGTCTGTCATCTTAAACAAACTCTTTCTGAATATTTAAAAGAAAAGGAATCTTTAATGCAAACAGTTACTCTTCTCAAAAATGATTTTAAGAAAGAAGAATCTAGAAATATTGATAGATAAATTGCTTTAGAAAAGAAGATCAAACAGCTAGATAATATTGTTTATAAAAGAGATCAATCAGCACAAACTGTTCATATGTTGACAAAACCACAGTTTTTCTATGATCATACCACTAAATAAGCTCTAGGTTTTCAAAATCCTTTCTATCTGAAGAAAGCTCAGCAGTTGGAACCAAAGCTTTATGATGGTAATGTAATTAAGAATACAAGTGCTATTGTGATTCCTGGCTCCGAAGAGACCCTAATGCTTGTTGAAGAGAGTCGTTTAAAAATGCTTTTAAACAACAAGATCCAATGGTTTTAGAAAAGAAAGTTAATAACACACCAGTTGATTATGTTGTTCTTAACCAACTTTCTCAAGATTTTGAAAAACGATTTATTCCACAAACTGAATTATCTGCTGAACGAGCCTTTTGGTCTCAGAATTCTATGAATTCTTTAGATCCTAGTCTTTCTTGTAGACCCACCAAAGTTGAGGTTCTGAAATAACTTCCTAAAGTCAGCATGGTAAATACGAGTTTGAAGAAACTTAAACACCATCTTGCTGGTTTTGATGTGGTTGTCAAAGAAAGAACCACGGCCACAGCTATCACTGAGGGCTCGTGGGGTTTTGAACATAGAAAAGCTTGTTTTAGGTATGAAATAATTCCATTTGTAAAAAAACTAAAGGACTTATTTAATACATTCGATCAATATTTGATTGATGAACGTTTTGAAGTCCAAAATGTCTTTCATCAAATGAAACAGGCTGTGGAACAACATCGTTTAGAGTCAAAAACATTTGAAGTTAAAATGAATCAAGTTTTACATGAAAACGAATGACTCTTGAAACAAGTCATTAACAATGATATAGTGAACATAATTTTAAATTCTTTTGTGGATAATGCTTATGTGAATGTGCATGAATGTGAAAAGTGTCTCAAACTTGAGACTGAGCTTCTCAACAAAAAGGATTTCATTAAAAAAAAGACTTATGATAAACTGTTCAGAAGTTTTACCACTCTTGAAAAACATTGCATCTCTTTAGAAGTTGATACTCAACTTAATCAGGAAATTTTTCAAAGAGAAAATTCTATTTCAAATCAAAGTGCTCCAAGTTTTGATCAATATTTTGAATTAAATGAATTGAAAGCTCAGTCCCAAGAGAAAGACACGGTCATAAAGAAGTTGAAAGAGAGAATTAAATCTCTAAGTGAAAATATGAATGAGGATAAGGTCAAGAAGGACATAGAAGAGATTGAAACGATAAATATTGAATTGGATCATAGGGTGTCAAAGCTTATTGCTGAGAATGAACATTTAAAACAAACATATAAGCAACTTTATGACTTGATCAAACCAACACGAATTCGATCAAAAGAACAATGTGATGCTTTAGTTAGTCAAGTCAATCAAAAGTCTATAGAAATCTCTGATTTAAATGTAAGTCTTCAGGAAAAAGATTTGGTCATTACAACTCTCAAGAATGATTTAAGGAAACTTAAAGGAAAAGCTTTAGTTGATAATGTTGTTACCAAACACACTATTGCTCCAGAAATGCTTAAGATTAATGTGGAACCTATAAACCCTAGATTGTTGAACAATAGGACAGCTTACTCTGACTACCTTAAGCACACTCAGGAAGAAGCTGCAATTCTTAGGGAAATAGTAGAATAAGTAAAATCACAAAATCCTATAAATAATTCCTTAAACTCTGCTTGTAAGTATACAAAACGAATTCAGGAGTTGCTTATAATAATTAGACAAACTTGCCCTAGCATCAATAATTCAAGTGATAAATTAGTGGTTGTGACCCTAAAGAACAAGGACAAAAGAGTTAGATTCATTGAGCCCGTCACATCCTCAGGAAACACAAACACAAAAACGGATTCTTCATCAAACCTAATTTCTAACAAACCTATGTTGTCTTCTACAGGAGTAAAACCGTCTACTAGTAGTAGTGGATCACAGCCTTCAGGCAATATAAAGAAAGATAAGATTCAGCAAACACCAAGTAGTACTCAGAAGAATAAAGTAGAAGCCCACCCTAGGACAGTTAAATCTAGTTTGAAAAATAAGAATTGTTTTGTTGAACCTAAGGAAATGCAAATGTGCAGCATTCCAAGCTTAATGCAAATTCTGAACTTCTATGTGTTAAGTGTAATGGTTGCATGCTTTCTGATAATCATGATTTATGTGTTCTTGATTTTATCAGTGATGTGAATGCTCGTACTAAATCTAAATCTGTTAAGAAAAGTTCAAAGAGAAAAGTTTGGAAACCAACAGGAAAAGTGTTCACAAATATTGGATACACTTGGAGACCTACTGGTCAGACCTTCACTATAATAGGAAATGCGTGACCTTTAACTAGGATAACCACAACTGCTGAAGTGCCCCTTAGGAAACCAACTGCTCTAGAAAGTGATACACCTAAGCCTATAGTAACATTCGTTTACTCAAGGAACCCTAGGAAATCTAAAACTAATGTTCTCGTAGTAAATCTTGGGGATCCATAGTTTCTGCTGTTCCATCTTCTTCTCTTGATGAATGCAGGTCATCTAAATTTTTCTCTAGTATTTGGACTCCGCCTGCTCCAAGCATATGACCGGAGATCGTTCTCAGCTCACCAATTTTGTCAATAAATTTTTGGGTACAGTCAAATTTGAAAATGATCACGTGGAAAAGATATTGGGATATGGTGATTATCAGATTGGGAATGTTATGATATCAATGGTTTACTATGTAGAAGGACTTGGACACGACTTATTCCCCGTTGGGCAATTCTATGATTCAAACCTTGAAGTTGCTTTTCGTCAACACACCTACTTCATTCGTAATCTAGAAGGTGTTGATCTATTGATTGGATCTCAAGGAAAAAATCTGTATACTCTGTCTCTTGGAGATATGATGACGTCCTAATCTATATGTCTCTTGTCAAAGGCCTCAAAGACTAAGTCCTAGATATGGCACCGACGTTTATCTTATCTGAACTTTGGTGCAATCAACCATTTAGCTAGACACGATCTTGTTTGAGACCTCCCTAAGCTAAAGTTTGAAAGGACCATCTGTGTTCTGTGTGTGCAATGGGAAAAAGCAAGAAGAAACTCCACAAACCTAAATCTGAAGACACCAACCAAGAAAAACTCTATCTATTGCACATGGATCTTTATGGACCAATGTGTGTCGCTAGTGTTAATGGAAAGAAGTACATCCTCGTCATTGTCGATGATTACTATCGATTTACATGGGTAAAGTGCTTATGGTCAAAAGATGAAGCTCCAGATTTCATAATCCAGTTTCTTAAGATGATCCAAGTGCGGCTTAAAGTACCTATCTAACGAATCCGAACAGATAATGGAATTGAGTTTGTTAATCAAACTTTGCGTGAATATTATGAGAAGGTTGGCATCTCTCATGAAACATCTGTTGCTTGCTCTCCACAGCAAAATGGTGTTGTTGAAAGACGTAATCGTACGCTAATTGAAGCTGCCCGCACAATGTTGATTTATAAAAAAGCTTCGTTATTCTTATGGGCAGAAGCAGTTGCAACTGCATGTTACACCCAAAATCATTCCATCACACGTCTTCGTCACGGCAAAACACCATATGAGCTTTTACATGAAAAACTTCCCGACTTATCATTTTTCCACGTATTTGGTGCACTCTGTTATCCTGACCAATGATAGCGAGAACTTAGGAAAGTTACAACCGAAAGCTGATATTGGTATTTTCATTGGCTATGCACCCACAAAGAAAGCATTTCGAATTTACAACCGAAGTACCAGACGAATCATCAAAACAATTCATGTAGATTTTGATGAGCTAACAGCGATGGCTTCTGAACCTAACAGTTCAGGACCCGCACTTCATGAAATGACTCCTACAACTATCAGTTCAGGACTCGTGCCAAACCTTCCTCCTTCAACACCATTTGTACCACCTTCAAGAACTGATTGGGATATTTTGTTTCAACCACTGTTTGATGAATTACTCAACCCTCCATCAAGTGTTGACCGCCCAGCCCCTGAAGTCATTGCTCCAATTGCTGAAGTAGTTTCTCCAAAACCCGCTACATCAACCGGTTCAGCTTCCTCAACAATTGTTGACCAAGATGCACCATCACCTAGTAACTCACAAACAACACCCGAAACTCAATATCATGTCATTCCTAACGATGTTGAAGAAGACAATCATGACTTAGACGTTGCACACATGAATAACGATCTATTATTTGGTATTCCAATTCCAGAAAATGATTCTGAAGCATCTTCTTCTTCGGATGTTATTCCTACCATTGTGCACACTGCTGCACCTAACTCAGTACACGTTACCAAATGGATGCCTTTCTCACATCAATTGAACCAAAGAACTATAAAGACGCATTAACTCAAGCATGTTGGATTGAAGCAATGCAAGAGGAGCTTAATGAATTTGAACGTCTTGAAGTTTGGGAACTCGTTCCTCATCCAGATAAAGTGATGGTTATTACTTTAAAATGGATCTAAAAGGTGAAACTTGATGAATTAGGAGGAATTCTGAAAAACAAGGCTCGATTGGTTGCTCGTGGTTACCGTCAAGAAGAGGGAATTGATTTTGAGGAATCCTTTTCTCCAGTGGCTAGACTTGATGCTATTCGAATTTTCCTCGCATATGCTGCTCACATGAATATGATAGTCTACCAAATGGATGTTAAGACGACATTCTTGAACGGCATTCTGCGCGAAGAAGTTTATGTCAGCCAACCGGACGGGTTTGTTGAGAAAGACAATCCGAATCATGTGTATAAGCTTAAAAAGGATCTCTATGGGTTGAAACAAGCTCCTCGCGCGTGGTATGATTTATTGTCGAAGTTTCTACTCTCTCAGGAATTCTCTAAAGGAATCGTGGATCCCACATTGTTCATCAGAAGACAAGGCAAAGATATTCTCCTGGTACAAATCTATGTTAAAGATATAATCTTTGCGTCTACTACACCTGAATTAATTGACCAATTTTCAAATATAATGTGTTCAAAGTTTAAGATGTCGATGATGGGCAAAATATCATTTTTTTTCTAGGATTACAGATTTCACAAAGTCCTAGAGGCATCTTATTTAACAACTAAATAGCCTCTAGAATCAATTGAAAAAATATGTTATGGAATCTAGTGACCCGTATACTCCCATGGTGGAGAAATCCAAACTGGATGAAGATACACAGGGGAAAGCCGTTGACCCTACATTCTATCATGGAATGGTGGGCACCCTTATGTATCTCATAGCCAGTAGACTAGACCTAACATTTGCTGTATGCATCGGTATCAGGCAAAGCTTACCGAAAATCACTTACATGGTGTAAAAAGAATCTTTAAATACCTAAAAGGAACCGTTAATAGGGGACTCTGGTATCCAAAGGATTCTTCTATTGCTCTAACAGCTTATGCAGACGCTGATCAAGCGGTTGCCTAGATTACTAACGAAGTACATCTGATGTACTGCAATATTGGGAAAAACACATGTTAGCTGGTCATCAAAAAGGCAGAAAAGCGCTACGATAGCCATACGGAAGCTGAATATATAGCTTTTTCCGGCTATGGGTGATAGACATGTGAGCTGTGATCTCATCCAAAGGACTTGAGTATACATCTGGTAGTATACAACTTTGGTGATAGACTTGTGAGCTGGTCGTACGAAAAGCAAAAAGCGCTGCGATAACCATACGGAAGCTGAATAAATAGCTTTGTCCGTTGTTGTGCTTAAGTCCTTTGGATGAGATCACAGCTTACCGACTATGGCCTTGGATTCAATAAAATTCCAATGTACTGTGATAACAAAAGCGCTATTGCCTTATGCTGCAACAACGTTCAACATTCTCGATCAAAACATATTGACATCAGATTCCACTTCATAAAAGAGCAAGTTGAGAACGGATTAGTAGAGCTTTTACTTTTCAATACGGAGGAAATCAGCTGTCTGGCGGACATCTCACTAAAGCACTTGGCATAAAAAGAGAAAGAATGAATTTCTATCAAACAAGTTGGAAATGCGAAGGTTATACCGAGACCCTAAAACTATGGCAATGAAGCTGAAGAATAGTGGTGGTAACCTATTCAAATATTCATGTATAATATGTAAATATATTATAAACCATAAAAACTAAAAAGATTTTTTATTTTCAAAAAAAATTATAAAACAAAAAACAAAAATATAAAATATATAAAACCAAAGAAAAAATATGATAAAATCAGAAAATACAAAAAGAAGGTAATTATGGCATTCTCTGAAAATACATAACATTTTTTAACTTCTTTAAAATGTCATTCAATAATGATACGAGGCTGTAAATGAAGTTCGAGCAGAAGTTCCAAATGTTTTTCAAAACTGGCAAGAAACTAGCTTGCTATTATTTCAGAATAGCCACACGGTCCATCATCTTAAAGGCAAGTAAATTTCAAAAGAAAACTTGACCTCTCAACGAGAATTTATTCTCGGGCATGGTCTACTTAATGACCATGCAAAGGCTTGTGTTTACTTTGCAACACAATCCGTGCTTCCTATATATCCATGAGTGTATGTTCATGGCTTTTGTGCTTAAAATAAGAATAAATCTTATTTTTTATTGGAAAAAGTTTCTCACAATGAATCAGAGTTTCAGTAACACACAAAGATTTTTCAAAGACAATTCGAACCCGCTGTACAAACAATGACTACAACTCTTTAAATAGAAAACGGGTCATTATTTTAGGGGGAGCAATTTTCATCAAATAATATTTTAAAACGGTCTTTCAAATTAAGTCACAAAATAAACTGATAAAGTTTTTAATAATGAAAATCACACATTTAAGAGGGATTAATTGCATTTTAACTACACAAGCTTTAGATGTCATTTGTTGCAAACTTTAGGGACTTATTTGAAATATAAGACCTAGTGAGTATAGGATTTAAACGACATTCGATTAATATTGCCAACACCTCATAGTTGTAAAAGACTTAGGATTGTTTGAAAATAATCCACTAGTTTTAATAGCCTTGAGGTTGATTCTCACAGGAGTAGATCTAAGCTTTGGGTTATAAACCACTCAACCACGATCTCAAGTATGTGTGCGACAAAAGGTTTGTTGATTCCGAGGTGGTCGAAACCTAGCAAGGGGAAAGAGTAGAGTATACTTGATAGAGTTCCATGGCCTTCTATTGAAGTCACCTTCTTTAAATTTTTAGCCTTTTTCCTTGTTTTCTTTCGGGTTGGCACTATTTCAAAACCTGGTGGAAAGAGTCATCTCGACATTAGTTTAATAATGCATCATTTGAGTCCCCAAGGGAATTGGTGGAGTAATGAATGATTTAAAACGTAAAAAGAGCTCTAGCTATTCAATTAATGTTTTACGCCGAACTAGTCAATCTCTAAGCTATTCTTAAAATGATTAGAAATAATTGAATAAACAGAGGTACACATAGGATTTAATTGTCTTCAATCCGGGTACTTAGTTGACTTTGGTGTTTCAATTTATATCATAACATCCAAGGAGAGAGAAATGCGCTCAGTAAACATCCGGGACTTAAATTGATTTTGGTGTTGCGTTATCAAATTCTTGAAAGGGTTAAGTGTGTACTTTGGATATCTGGGCTTTATACATCAAGACTACTTGATGCGGCTTCCCAAGAAAAGTCCTTAACTGGAATCTACTGAAGAAAGGCTTTTTGGTTTAGGGGAAGCTAAGACAACATCAAACACAGACTAATACACCAACCACAACAAGCCAAGTTACATATGTATCTAAATCAGTTTCATAAAAAAAAAACAACTCCCGAATTTTAATCAATCGACTTTGCGTAACTTGGAAAGAAAGTTGAAACAATGCCCGAAGAGTGCTTGGACAGAGAAAGACTCAGATTGATCAACTTCTTAAAAAAAGGAAAGAAATTAGAGCTTAGAAAAGTCGTTGGTGGGAGATTGTACCAAGGAACCTACGGCTGCTACAAAGAACCAATGATTCATCATATCATAGATGTTCTCATCAAATGCAGTCAAAACCTCATACATAATAATCTTGTGCATATATAAATGTGTAGTGTAGACTTAAAAATTAGGCATATATAGTGTTTGAGTATGAATTTTCAAGAATTTCTTAGTAAATTCAAAAATTTCAAATTAACCATACTCAAATACCAATATAATTCCCCTCATAATTTAGGGGGAGCATAAAATGTTCCTGTTAGACATTGTGTACATTTTGTCCCCGATCGTTAAATTCAATTGATATCCAAAATGTCAAGGGATTAACATTTGGATAATGGGAAAAATGTATTAAACTATGATTAAAATGAACCTAACTTGTACTGAAATGTGATCATATAAAATGGACTCAATGCGCTCTACGCTTAGCATGTACTACGATTACGATGCACATGTAAAGGGGGAGCTTTTGGTGATGATGAAAAACTCTTAAATAGTGTAGAATCTGTTTGATATTTATATCAAACTCTATTGATTGAACTTTTCCAATTATTTTTGAAGGATTGTGATGGAATACCCAAAAGACCGACCACGTACTTAACTATAAGGATTATAAGGTGTTAACATATGGATTCAAATCTCAAGACCAGCCAAAACCGGAGGGATCTACCTAGGGATATCCACCACTATTATGTAGAAAGTTCCTAAGGTATGATACAAAAGGAGTAAAAGTGAGAATAAAGGAATAGTAACCGACTGAGATGGAGCTAATACTGGAACAAACCCAACAAGGTATTATTCATGAAGTCCCGGTAAGCGCTAAAGGGGTTGAAGAATGAAAATAATTAATAAGATAAATGTGAAAAAAGAAAGCCACTCCATACACTTAAGCAGAAACCGGGTCAATACATAAACTGTCGGAAAAGACACTAGGTTGTTTTCTACATTGAAGACTGTCATGGACCTAGTGACCTAGCACAACCGTACACCAGCCACTCAAGGTCTCTCAACAGACTCTTGTTTCATTTCTCACAGAGATTACACGCATTTCTATCGACTTTCTCACTCCAAGTTAGTTGATATTAAAAGGTGGCAGTCTGCTCCAGCCTTTGATCACTAAAACTAAAGTGCACTATTGATTCTAGAGCCAAAAGAGATCATCAATAAATCTCCATTAAGGCACTTGTTCATAATTATGCTGCTAAGTCAACACATGTGAATATCAAGATATATTAATAAGAGTCTTATATTGCATTATCCTTGTGATTTGTAACCAGACATTCGAGTGATCTTTAGTATTTCACAGGTGAGATGGAAATCCGCTGAGACAACATCAAACAAGATCATGTAGTGACTTGTGGCGATTCTATATGATCCCCAAACTTGTGACAACTAAAAGAAACGATGGGTGCGATTCTATAAGAACATACTTGTTCCGTTAAGATTGACGCTTGATGATGAATTTTGAAATGATTAACACTCTCGATGTGTCACAAAACACTTTAGCAAGTGACACATCGATTGATTTTTCAAATCGATTTTTCTATTTAATCAGTGAGATAGTAACTCATTGGTTTTCACTCTTATCGTGTTGTCCTGCTTGAGACGTTCCCCAGTAATGCGAACATGTTGAGTTTGATGAATCTAATACATATGTGTTAGAAAGATTCTATACTTCAGCTGGAAATCCTATCAAGGAGATTCTTCTTAAATTAAATTGACCTGATCACAGGTCGATCCTCATAGATTCGAAGGTTACTCCAACCAAACACGGGCGAATGACAAAGCCATATTCGTCCCCCTGCTTTATTGCTAACTATTTTAATGCAGGATACTTAAATATGGAGGTGAAGGTACCTGATTCCAGCTGACTCACAAGATTCATAGCCACATGCTCATACCCGACCGACAAACATAAAGACATCATGAAATCTCAAGTACATGTTTCAAGACTTCCGCTACTCTGATACCGTACGTCTTTCTTGAAGTGATGAAGTATTAAAGTCAAAGAATTTCAAAAAAGTTTTCGTCACTCTGATACTGAACGTCTTTCTCAAAGTGACGAAGTGTTATAGTTAAAGAACCTTAAAAAAGATGCAATATTAAAGCTTTTCAAGATAACATATCAAGAAAGGTATGAGCATGTTGGTCCATAAGTCACAAGTTCACAAGATGGAAAAGTTTAAAAGATGGGAATCGAGATTATGCTTGGTTATGATCTCAAGTGTTCAAAGATCACATTTTTCACATTCAGTCAAGACAAAGAACAAGCTCAAGCCTAAAGTTAATGATCACTACATCAAATCACGAAGTATCTTAAATGATGGAAGTTAAAAAGACTAGGAGCCAAGAAAAAGATAAAGCTAACATGCTAGGTTAAGTTTTGTAAAATGAAAGTGACCTCTACCTTAGGGGGCAGATTGTAGGAACACAAAGTGTCGTCACTTCCATATATAATTGTATTAGCTCCGTTTAAGTTATTGTTGGAAACTTACTCGCTAGTTACTAAAGCCCATGACCAAACCTATAAAACCCCAAGCCCATGTCCACATGTAATATTATACACCTCTCCATGCTTTGGAGAGGTGTTGGTTGTTCATTTTTCACACACGGTATGCATTTCATTTTATGTTTACTTTCTCAATCTTAAGTGTAATCCAACCTACTCTCTCTCTAGAATCACCTTCTTTTCCCTCTACATAAGTATGTTATTAGATAGACTCTTCAACGCATAATCTTTTAAAGCATTCAAACAAAGTTACTACTATAGTAGTGTTAGATTTAATCTAATAGAACTGAAGTTCCTTAACAAGCTTAAGAATTCGATCTATTGAAGTGCGGATCAATCGTTTTTTGAATATGATACTGTGTATTGTTACAAAGATTATGGGCTAATACCTGTAGATATTAGCCAAGTTTATGATAATTTAATGTTTTAGATTTGTTTATATCGATTGGTTACTCTTTCGTTGCTGTTTGAAATATGTTTATCACTCATACCCTTTTATGTGCTTGATTATGTTGCATCCTTATCATTCACTAGATCTAGGACTATAAATAAAGCGTTGTAACTTAACCGTTATTTGAGCTATAGACTAGAGTCTGGGATAGATACTACATATAACTTATCTATATAACTAGATCAAAAGGACTACAAATAAAATCTTATTTTTACTTTTGGTTAAGTGAATGATTAATGTTCATTGTGGTGGTGTATAGTTTTTATTGATTCAAGTTAAATTTATAATTTTGCCGACTAAACCAAAAATAACACTTTAACGGGCAGTGTACCCAGTCAAGATGTAGCTTCGTTGGTAAGTAGGGTGTCGATCACTAAGAGCGAGGTTAAATCTTTTTAGTTTATTAATATCTTGGTTGTCTAATCTATGTTAATTCTAATCTATGTCAAACCTATGCTAATCCTATGTTAGTCCTAATCCTAATTCTAACAGGTAAAAGGGAGGTTTCAGCCTTAGAGACTGGCACGGGTTTGGTTGGTGACTAAAATCAATTCAAGGCACTTTATCCCACGCAAGCAAATTAACAAAAGATAAAAGAGCGGTTGAGCCAAATATAAGGGAATTGTACTAACCATTATTAATCCAATTAGAATGTTGGTTTGTTTATTTAGTGCAATGATTTCTTGTCTTGAGGTGGCATATCATTCTTAAGACTTAGGCGTTTCATCTTCCTAAGACCTAGACACATTAATTCTGTCACAATTAAAGCATCCGCATAAAGCATCCTTATTTGCTAATTATAATCTATCTTAGGGATTAAAGCAATGGTGATCTTGTTAAACCCTAGCTCATAGAGACTTTACTCACTTACTGCTTAATGAAAATTTATACACTAGTAGTCCACTTGTCCAACTATCCTATGGAATCAGAACGGTATTTGTTGAATTATCTAGGTTCACCTGCTAGTTAAAACATTCAATAAACCAAAGGCAATATCCAATTAACTAGTTAAGCCCGAAGCGTATGCTAGACACAGATTTAGTAGGATAATATTTGTGATCCTATGATTCTAGATGTATAAATCAATATATGGGGAGCTATCCCAGACTCTAAATTACTTGGTCTGTATCACTAGATCCAGTTGAATGATAGGTCGCATACAAAAGCACGTAAACAAGTATAAATTAATAAACATAAACAAGCATTCAACGATAAATCAAGAAATCAAGATAAACAATACCAAACATTCAGATCTTCATAATAATGGCTAATACCCTAAGGTATTAGCCTTCAAACGTCATAATAAATACAAGAGCAATTATTTAGCCAAGGTAAACTAACTGAGTTAACGAATGATACCAAAAATTGAATGATTACAAAAGTATACGGAATTACGCGTTGTCTCCTATGTGAAATTGATAGTCGTTGCTGCAACTCTTTCCCTGCTCTTTTCTCGCTCTGAAAATACCGACTTTTATGGTTTTATGGTGTCTAGAAATATGATTTAGCAACACCTAAAACTTTATTGTGTTTTGTATTTATAGGGTCTGAAGTCGGTTCGATACGACGTATCCAAGGGATTAGATACGGCGTATTAGGTTTCTCTTGGAGTATAGGACCACATTTGAATCTTCCAGAATATTTGCCATATTATTAGTCTCTAATATGGCGTATTGGTCCCTTCTCTATATACGGCGTATTGCTTTCTTTCCTTTGTGTATTTTGGTGAGTGCAGGCATGGAATACTTCATATCTTCTGATGGATATGGCGCATTGGTTGTCAGAATAATAATTTTCAAAATATCTTTGTTTAAGCTTCATAATGCGCGCCTTTTGCCAATATTCACCACGTACTCCATATATACTGCAATTTTCAAATATAAACGATTAAGTAACAATTCTTTGCAATAATTATACAAAATGGGTTAATTACATGGGATAAATGATGCTATAAAATAGACGTTATTTGATGTCATCAAATATCCCTCCACTTTAATCCTACTTTTCCTCAAGTAGCCTTTAGAAGTTTACAAAAATGTATCCCTAAGGATTTTTTTGTTTAAGCATTTATTCGATCTATTACAAGTACACAACCAAACAACTCACGAAATAGGAAGATAAAAACACTCAAATCACTCAACTAATCTATGTGGTAACATGTAACTAATTCACTTAATTGCTCATGCATCCGTATGATATTTTATCATAAGCTTGGCAAGGATACACATCTCTACCACTAAAGCCAAGGAGTAACAAGTTTATAAAGGTAAATATGGGTTTTTGTGATAAGGCTTAGGGTTGATCATTCAACAATCTTTCACCAGAAGTACCATTCTAACAAGGCAGCTGAAGCACACATACATGGCCGTAACGACGGAATAGACATGTGTGTTCTATCACATCCTCATTCAAATTTAACCAACGGTTAGGATGAAGAATGATATAGGGTAGGGATCTTCTAACTTTCATCAAAAGTCGTAGACCAATAGCTAATCATTAGGAAAGGGAAGTAAATTGTTGTTAAATAAAAAGTACGAAACAAATAGATTAAGACTAAGATACAGTTGCTAGACACTTTTCCCGACCGTTACCATGACAAAGACACAACTATTTACAGACGTCTTGATCATAGATAAAAAACAACAACTACGTTTGGCGTTCCAATCCATAACAGTCAATACTTTACATACTCTACAAGGTAAGTGGCGATATCTTCCACTTTATACAATACTCTACATCGTTGATTCTTTAGAACGTATCAACGAATAATCGATCCTTCATGTAATTCCTTCGGTAATGCTCTTCAGTAATGCTCTTATGAAACGATTATCTTCAAACTTTCCATCTCTTTTTTGTTACAATTTTTCTCATTTTTTCATTTTTTCGATACCAACTACGATACTCCGAGTAATTTCACCATCTTCACGATAATAATAATTCGCGGATAATTCATTCGACAATTCTTCAGTCTTCGGACGTACCAATAATTGTGATGGTAGCAAAGGTACATGAGCTACGACTACTTTATACATTCTCATTTGCAATGTTGCAATGTCCAACCCGCACCAAAGATAGAAAATGACACAAGACTCGGGAAATACATACTCTACACTTTAAGCAACTAGCAACCGTAAATTAAACTTAATCTAACAGGGTAGGTTAAGGTTTAAAGGTGTAAAGAAACAAATAGTTGGTGTAATTCCTAAATGATTGGCTCTACGGGTTGTCCTAGGGGTATCTTACTCTTGTAGTGAGAGTAAACAAAGGGTTTATATGGGAGGTTAACTAACCGGTGTATGTTTAGTTAATAAACAACATGTATATCGCTTTTTGGTGTAATCCCTAAAAATTTTACCAATTTAAACATGTACTACCAATTTAAAAATTTTATAAATATTAAAATTAATAATATTTTAATTTAATATGTTTTAAATTTTATAATTAACCATGTGTTTATTTATTTAAAAATGCATATAATATTATTTAAATTTTAAATTGTTATTTATTATTTATAATTAAAAAATATATAAATTAAAGTCATAAATTTATAATATTATTTTAATAAATGTAATATATATAATAAAATAAATTTAGATTTTATTTATAGTATTTTTTTATTAATTTTTTTTAATCATTTTTAAATTTTGTTATTTAAATAAATAATTTATATTTAATTTAAAATTTACAATTTTTTGAACTTATTTAATTTTTTTTAATACACTTTTCAATAAGCTTAACACTGCCCGAGAAGAAACAAAAAACTACAAAAAACAACCCAGAATTCTTATCACACACACACCAAACCAACCCATAAACTACATTACTGAAAAACACGCCACCCACCAAACAAATATAATCCCAAGAAACAAAAAAACCCGAACTATAAACAAAAACAAAATCATCCAACCCTGCAAATACAAAAGCAAAAAACAAAAGAACAAAAAAATATAACAAAAAACCCAACCACCCCAACAACCACCACCAACACAACAAAAATTAAAATCAAACCCAAACACACCACCACAACCACCCCCATAAAACAAACACCAACCCCACAACAAAAGACCGACCAAAACCCACCAACCCAAACCCACACCAACGCAAAAATAAAACAAAATCCAAAATTAAAACACCACAACAACCCAAACGAAAAACCACCACCACGACCCCAGAAAAAACACCCACCCCTACCAACAAAACCCCAAAAACCCCAACCCCAACCCACAACCAAGACCCCAAAGATAAACAATAACCCACAGAACAAACAAAAGAATACCATAACACCCCCAAAAACCACCCAATAAAAAATAAAAAAACAAACACCAAACCAAACCCAATCACAAAAACCAACCCAACACACAAAAAAACCCCACACCATAACCACAAACTCAATAAAAACAACCCATCGACCAAAAACAAAAACAAAACCCACATAACAAACCCAACCCCAAAAAAGACCAAAAAAAAAAACACCCAAACCCATCAACCACCATAACAACAACGATTCCCCAAACACTCCTTCCCACCCCAACCCACAACCCACAAAGAAACACAAAATAACACTAAAACCAAATCCCACCAGTAACCCACCATCCACATAAAACCCACACAACCCAAAACCAACAAACTAAAAACAAAAACAAACAAAACACCAACCCAAAGAACCAAAGACACCCAAACCCAAAAATACCAAAACAAAAACCCAATCAACAAAAACAACCCAAGAAAGCACACAACAACAACCAACACCCACAACATAAAACAGAAAACCCCAACCCCACCAAACGAAATAAAACACACCAACCAAAAAACACACAAACACAAACAAAACCCCAATAACATACAACCCAAAAGCAAATATACAGCCCCCCAAAACCACGACACCAACCCACAACACAACACAACCGCAACAAACACCCAAAACCACATTACCCAACAACACCCAACAAAACAACCCCACAACACAACAACCAAAAAAAAACAAACATCCGACAACACCAAACCAAATAACCACAAAACAATAATACCCCAAAACCAAAAACTCCCACAAATAATAAAACAACCAAACCACACCCAAAACAACGCCCCAAAAACCACAATCACAAAACACCCAACACACCCCAAAAAAACCATTCCCACACAAAAACAAACCCACAACCAAATACCAAAGAATATCAAAAAAAACAAAAACTACCACCAACCAAAACGCAAGATAACAACCAACAACATAACAAAAACAAAAACAACAAACACAATACCAATTACAAATACCACAAAACTCCCAAAAGAAGACAAACCAACAAAAAAACCCAACCATAACCACGACACACACAAAACAAAATCACCACACAAAAAAAGCATCACACCACGAAAAACAACAAACCACGAAACACCCAACCCAAAAAAACCAAACGCCAAAACCCAAACACACATACACACCATCAAAAGCCCCACAATACCAACACAAAAGGAGCAAAATCAAAATACCCAACACCAACCCACCAACAAAAAACACACAAACCCCAACCCAAAAACCACCCCCTCCACCACAAAACAAACAAACAAAACCACCCTACAACCCAATAAAATACCACAAAATAACCACCACTAGAAACCCAAATAACCCAAAAAAAACAACAACGATCAAAACAAACACACAACACAAACAACATACAAACCAAAAGTACCCCCACACCAAGCCAACAAAAACCACAACCCATCCCGAAATATACCCAGAAAAAACAAACACACCAACCAAACTACACCACCAACCCAAAAACGAAGAAAAAAACCTAAAACCACAAAATCCACAACCCACAAAAAAAACCAAAACCACAACCAAACAAAACACAACCCACCCACAAACCCACACCAGAGAAAACACAACACAAAAAATAAGAAAACAAAATCCCACCAAAAAAACAACCAACACACCCACCAAACCACAAACCCACAATACAAACCCCACAACCCTAAAAACTCCCCCAAAAACAACCCCCAAACCAAAAAAAACAAACCCCCAACCAACACCACACAACAACCCAAAAACCCAACAAAAATACAAAAACCACCAAAGACACAAACAGCAACAGCCACCAACACAACACCACCATTTATCCCCCCAATAAACCACCCAAAAAACTCAAAACACACCACCAAATAACACAAACAACACAAAACAGCACAACCCACCCAACAACAAAATCCAAACATACCCATAACCCACCACAAACCCCAAACAACCACTCCCAAAAAACACCAAACAACAAGAAAAAAACCACCAAAAAAACAAATACAACAAAAACCCACAAAACTCTACAAAAACCAAAAATCCCACCAACACGAACCCCCAACCAACCAACCTAAACTCACACCCAATAACAACCCAAGAAACCCCCCCACCCCCCAACAAGCCCCCACACAAACAAAAACCCCATACCCAACACACCAAAACAAAACAAAACAACAAAAACAAAACCCCAAAAACAACACCCAAACAAAAACCACCAAATCCAAACCACAAATCACAACAAAAAAAAAAAATAGCGCCCCAATAAAAAAAACAAAAAAAAAACATTAACCCACCCCATAACCACCACCAAAAACCCACAAGCAAAACAAAACCCCAAATTACAACACAAAACCACCAACAAAAAAACAAAATAACCCCCGAAAATCCAATACCAAACCACCTAACCCCCAACCAAAAGCTCACCACAAACACAAACAACCAAAACAAAAGTCCAAACAAAAACCCTAAACCACCAACCAACAAGAAAACCAAACAACAAAAACCCAAAACAACACCCATAAAAACCAAAAAAACCCATACCATACCAAACTAAACAAACACCACCACAAACAACACCCAACGCAGTCCCACCCACAAATCAACAAACAAAACCCTACAAACCCCCAACCAAACCCAACAACCACCCACAACAACCCAAACACCGAACAATCCCCAAACCACCATATAGACAAAACCAAAAAACAAAAAATCCACCCCCAACCCCACCCAACCAACACCACAAAAAACCCCCACATAAACGAACAAACCAAAGCAAAAAAAAACCAACAAACCCAAACCAAAACAGAAAAAAAAACAAAATCCTATACCTACATACCCTCACCACCTCACTGAGTCTGCACACTCATTGCTCTCCCCCCTCCCCGTATCCACCCGTCTACTACCACACCCGTCCACACATATCTTTGTGGCATTATAGTTGTCAACCCTTGGAAACGTATCAGGTAAAATCCTCACATATCTAACAAAGGGTTTATTGTGTGCGGGATATTAAACAAGTAAATTACACAAAAGTAGGCTTGAATTTTTTTTTTAATGTTTTGAGCATATTATTACGCATTTTAGTGAAAAAAATAAACAATTAAACTATTCTAATTCCCATCCCCCCACTGATTATACAACAATCCCTCTTGTTATACTAAACGTTAAATAACAAAAGAATAAAAAGAATTTGAATGAGAAACTCCCCAGATATTTGCCGGTAGTGATTTCTCCCAGATGAGTATTTAGTTGAGGCAAGGAATTCACGTTAGAATAGCCCCTTGAAGTTACAAGACTCCAACACTTCAAGAATCCTAATTTGTAAATTCACCACCAATATTACGTCGATAATTTCTATCACGAGGTTCCTAATGAATCTCAGAAAACAAATGCAATTCTATCTCCATATATTCGTTTGGTTAGACTCAAAATGAATACCTAAAATTGTACAGGAGGTCGATACGCCGTATCCATAACCCAAGATATGCTATATTGATACCTGTATCGAATACGCTGTATTCGTTTAACGAATACGCCGTATAGACTGTGCTAAAAATAAAGACTGGATAACGTCCAGAAGGTCAATACGCCGTATCCATAGGGTTTGGATACGCCGTAGAGAAATTCTGGGAAAACAGACTCGATAAAAATTGAAAATACATTTCGGGTTGTCTCCCGGCAAGCACTTTTGTTTACTGAAAAATCTTTAAGTTAGACTTGCCCCAATTTAATCCCATCCTTATAAAACAATTTGGGGTCGAACGGGATGCCAAATGGCACATACAAATCTGATTAGGAAAATGAATGAACAACCCCTTTGTTAAATGATTCCCAAGTCAAGATATGAAAATTTAATTCCTTGATAAAAGTTCTAGTTTTGAAAAATTTATTAGATATATCATGACTTGTTTCCAAAAGCTTATTTGACCATTGTGCATAGGCACCAACATCAGTATTTATTATATTACCCCGACTGTTTGATATCGATTTCATCATCATTATCCTTATCTGATTTTAAATCATCGGGATGAATAATGTTGAAGGGGAATAGATCATTAAAGTATAAAACATTTTGTTCCTCTTCATCATATTCAGACAATGATGTTTTATCTTTTAAATCAAATTCATCGATAAGTTAAGGGTTTAAAATTGGTTCAGTTAATAAATCTGATTTAGACGTTTGGGCATCATTGTAAACAATGGCTGGAAATTCTTTCTCAAAATCTTTAAAGAAGTCTAAATCATCAAAACAACTAACTGTAGGCTCAAGTGATGGAAGTGAAGGCATGAATTTTTTCATTATCGTTTTCCGAATCCGTTTTCAAATCATTAGTAGAAATTATTTTATAAGAAAACGAGTTTTTCTCAAAAATCACCGTGTAATCTTCATCGTCAGAATCGTCAAACTAAACTCTAAAGTCAATTTCATCGTTAAGAGAACTTACCGTGGGTTCACAGGAAAGTATTTCAGATGATACCTCATCATTAAAGGCTATAGCTGGGAATTCGTTTCAAAAACGGATCTGGAGGCATGATTTCTTCATCATACCAGATCTTACCATACTTAGCAATTTCCCAGTTAAACACTTTCCTATGTTTTTGAGCTTTTTCTTCCTCAAGCCTAATGATTCCTTTCCTCCATAGTAATGTTCGGATCGTCCATCCTGTAACAATCTTACTAGAAAAACAATTAAATAATCAATACGTCGTATTCAGTTAACTGAATACGCCGTATCACACAAACAGAGTAAGCAAACAAGCATGAATATAAACTACTCTAAATTACACTACTCCTAAGGGTTAGATCTAATCTAATGTTAAAAATCAAAATATCAAATAAAAATCAAGATTAATTTTCACTCCCCGACAACATGCCAAGAAAACATGATGTGTCGTTGTGTGTGGTGATCTTTTATGAATTTCAATTTTAAATTTATATTTTACACGACTAAACCAACAACAACACTTTAACAGGTCAGTGTATCCCGTCAAGATTTAGCTTCATTGGTAAGTAGGAGTGTCCGATCGCCTCACTAAGACGAGGTTAAACTTTTAGTTATTAATAATCTTGGTTTTATAATCTATGTTACTTCTAAATCTATATGGTCAAACTATGTTAATTCATGTTAGTCATAATCAAATTCTAAACAGGTAAAAGGTGGTTTCACAAATAATACGGCACGGGTTATGTTGGTGACTAAAAATCAATCCAAGCACTTTAAACCCACCAAGCAAATTAATAGAAGATAAAAGAGCGTTGAGCCAAATATAAGGGAATTGAACTAACCCTTTATTAATCCAGATTTAGAATGTTGGTTTGTTTATTCAGGTGCAATGATTTCTAGTCTCGTGTGCATATCATTCATAATGACTTAGGTTAGAGCGTTTTCATCTTCCTAAGACCTAGAACCCATTAATCTGTCACAATTAATACATCCGCCATAAAGCAATCCTTCTTTGCTAATTATAATCTATCTTAGGATAAAAGCTATGGTGATCTTGTTAAATAAACCCTAGCTCAAAGAGACTTATACCACCTTACTGCTTAATGCCAATTTATCACTAAGGTAGTTCACTCATTGTCCCAACTATCCAATGGAATCATAACGTTATTTTTTTAATTATCTAGTTCACCTACGAGTCCTACATGTTCAATAAACCAAGGCCAATATCCAATTTAACTAGTTAAGTCTGAGCGTAGCCTATACAAATTAGTAGACAATATTTATGATCCTATGATTCTGATTATAAATCACTATAGGTGTGCTATACTGGACCTAGAATTACTTGGTTCGTATCACTAATCCAGTTGAATGATAGGATCGCATAACAAAAGCACTAAACAGTATAAATGATAACATAAACAAGCAGTCAAACGAAAAATCAAGAAATCAAGATAAACAATACCAAACATTCAATCTTTCATTAAATGGCTAATACCTGAAGTATTAGCCTTCAAACGTCATAATAAATACAAGAGCAATTATTTCGCCAAGGTAAACTAACCGAGTTAATTAATGATACCAAAAACTAAATGATTACAAAATTATACAAAATTACACGTTGTCTCCTATGGAATTGATAGCGTTGCTCAACCTCTTCTGCTCTTTTTCTCATCTAAAAATTGACTTTTATGGTTTAGGTAGCGAGAATAATGATTTACACACAACAAACCCAAAACACGTTTTTTGAGTTTTGTATTTATAGGTTCTGGAATTCGGTTCGATACGGCGTATCCAAGGGATTGGATACGACGTATTGGGGTTTCTTAGAGTAGGGACCACGTTTGATATCTTCCAGAATATTCACATACTATATCTCCAATACGGTGTATTGGCCTTCTCTGGATACGACGTATTGATCTTGTTTCCTTTGTGGTCTTTGGTGAGTGTAGACACGGATATGCCGTATCTTTCTTGATGGATACGGCGTACTGGTAGTCAGAATCATAAATCGGGGGGGGGGGGGGGGGGGGGGGGGGGGGGGGGGGGGGGGGGGGGGGGGGGGGGGGGGGGGGGGGCTTCAAAATATCTTCGTTTAAGCTCCAGAATGCGCGCCTTTTGCTAATATTCACAAAGTACTCAATAATTACTGCAATTCTTAAATATAAATGATTAAGTAATAATTCTTTGCAATAACTATACAAAATGGGTTAATAACATGAGATAAATTATCTATAAAATATACGTTATTTTGATGTCAACAATGATAGACTATAAGGTAGCTAAAACTATAAATTAACATTTCTGTTTCCTTGGTAGTTTAAGTGATTTTATAACAACTAATAATAGATAAATATTAGGCCATAAGTTGGTAAAGCATCGATGAGCTAAGTTTCAATATTTTCACCTTGATAGATTATAATCAACAGTGTGAACTTTATGCGGGCTTGGTTGATTGTGACAGGATTAACCATTATATAAACTTAAAGTTTAGGGAGAAGTACTGATTCGTTGACGGTATATATATAAAATATATAAGAATCAAATCAATGATAAAAAGATTCCGGAAGAGATATTCCCGGGTCGTATGTCCCAACGAGGCTGCAATTGAAATTTATCCTGGTTTGAAGAGAAATTGACTGATGGAGAATAAATGATATGAACACTGATATAATTATAACTAAAGCTAATTAAATAAAACTTAATTTAATCTACGGGAAAACAAGCAAAGGAAATGGGGATCTTAAAAAACTACGGGAAACAAAATTAGGTATAAGGAAATCCTAAAATTAAATCTAAATTAAATACGGGGAACAGAATAAGGTATCGGGAAACCTAAATACTAAAAATTAAGAAAATAAATGCTAAATTAAATTAAAAATCAAAATTAAATTCTAATTAACTTAACTTGAAAAATAAAGAAAACTAGAACTAAAACGGAGGTCGTTTGAATGTAAAACGAAAAGAAACGGTAAAACGCACCCGGTAAAAACGGAAACCCCCCCCGGGGTCTAACACTGAAATTTATGAAGGAAAAAATTAAGCCTATACTAAATTTTATATTTTTCCTAGACACTAAATGACAAAAGAAAATTTTATAAAAAAGAAATATATTTTTTTATTAATTTTTGGATTTTTTATGAATTTTTAAAGATTAAAAACTAATTAAAACTAAGTAAATAGAAAAAGACAAAAAATAAAAGTTATAAAAATTCTGAAAAAATGAAATTAAATAAAGAAAAAGTTAACAATTCTAAAAATATAAAAATGCCCAAATTTTACTGTTTTAATTAAAAGTAATTAAACTAATTAATATTAAACCTAATTTAAATTAATTAAATTAAATAAACTAACTAAAGTTAACTTTGGGACTAACAGTGAAAAGGACTGAAAGGACAAACGGGGTAACAGGGTGACTAACCTAAGGACTAACAAAGTTAACAAGAAAAGTCAAAATTACACAAATGGTCCCTGAGTTGGACCCCGATTACAAGGTGGGTCCAACAGCTTATTAAGCAAAAGTCAAAGAAGAAAAGTTGTAAAGGGGCTTGAGCTTATCATTTTCTGTAAAAGGGGCAAGTGCTGAAAGGCTCACAATAAGCCAGAAAAGTGAGCTTATGGGCTGACAGAAACTTAAAAAGCTCAAAGAGCTTATTGGCCTTTTTTCTTGGTCTTTAAGTTGCACAATAAGCTAGAAACTAAGGGAAACAGATAATAAGGATAAGGGAATCCTAATTAAGCTATAGATACCTAAAATAAGCCCTAAGATAAGCTGGTATACTAATAAGCTATTTAAACAGTTTTAGATAAAACAGAAAAAGTGGACCTTTTAAGCACTAAATAAGCTATACTAATAAACTATCTAAGGCAAATAAGCTGCTAAACCTAGAAGAACTACCTACAAGCTATGTTAAAAAGGCATAAAAACCTAATGCTTAATTTAAAATAAGCTAGAAAAGTGGGGCTGAAATAAGGTGCTCAGCACCAGGGGAAGGTACAACAGTGGCTTAAAGCCCTTTTTGGCTTATCCCAATAAGCTCATATGAGCTTTTTACTTAAAACAAAATGCAAACAGATTTAAAGGGGCCACAAGTGAACTTAATCCCAAATTTTGAGCTTTTAAGAGTGACATTTGCCTGCTGATTTTTGATCTCAAAAGTCAAGGTTTTCAAAAAATATGGGTTTCATTCTTTTGACTTATATTGTCAAACCAAAAGGGACAGAGCAAGGGTGGGTTTAAAAGGCTAGAAACAACTAAAATGAGCACAAGAGGGTGTGCTTAAGCTGCTTAAGCAGCTGGAGCTTTTTAACACAATGTGGCTTAATAGCTTTTTGGCAGAATATCAAGGGATCTCAAAAACTTATTTTTTTATTAAAAACTTAGATTAACTTGGCCTAAATAAGCCCACACACTCAGCCAAAAGTGGCTGAGTGCACTTGACCCATGCCTCTTCCCTTTTGACCCATTTTGGGACTAAACCAAACACCCTCTTATTTTATAAAAATGGAGTTTGGGCTGATTTTTGGTAAAAGAGGGCTGATATAAGTGATCACAATTGTACTTTAATAACTTTTACCACATGTTTATGCAATTTAAACAGAATGAAACAGCTTAAATTATAGTTTGAACTTTGACAAATGCAATAACAAGAATTTTTAACTTTGATTAAAACTGAAAGATTACAACATAAAGCTTTAAAAACAACTGAGCTACACTTAGTTTATTAAAAGAAAGACTTGGAAATAAAATTAAGCTAGAAAACATAAAAGATGGTGTGTTGAGTCTCGGCTTGGTCTCTCTTCTTTTATAGAGGCTCAAAGCCCTTGGGCTGAGCTGGATGTGAGTGTGCAATTGCTCCAAGGCAATCCTAGCCCTTCTTTTTGGCTTCTCTTCATCCCACCATTGATGGGTTGCTTCGGGTTGAGTGAAATGAACTGGAAAGGGGGTTATAGGGGAAATGGGTTGTGGGGAAGGGTGAGAGTGAGCTGTGAGTGTTAAGATCCAGATTTTTTTCATAACAGTAGTTAAAATTCAACAAATCTCTAGTTTTTAAAATAGACAGTAAAAAGCTTGACAAACCAAGGTTAACTAACAGTTTAACTTAATTGAAAGGATAGTCCTTTGTCTTTTCGCTATTAGTCAACTAAGTAGAATTGATCTTCAAAATGCTAAAAGTCATAATGGTTCTCATGAATGAATGATTGTGCCTTCTATAACTGCACTCATCTTTCTTACACATCTCATGAAATCTCAATAGCGGATTCAGATTGCTTTGGATGATGCAATTGGTTGGCTCCTGCTGACAGACTTTAAAAAATTTGGTAAACTAAACTTCCGCATAAGCTCGGATGTTACAATCAAAGGAACAACTCTTCAAGTGGTCCACGATGTTTAAAGCTCCTCCTTTCTAACAAAGCATACCAAGTAACGCTGATGCTCCAAGATCTATAAAGCAAAGAATTTTGGGCTCCTGCTTATGTTCATAATCGATCTGTCAGATTTAAGATGAATAACAAGAAGCACATACTCGGTCTTGATCAATTCAGAGTACATTCTTCAATTTTTTCCCTAAAGTCGGTAATAAGAAGTTTGAAGAACCAACCTCTTGAGAAGGAGATCTCGCACATTTCTAAGCTATCTTGGTCAAGTTCTGGAATATAAAGGAAGATCACTAGATCGTTAATGTCCAATAAAGTTCATCCCCTGGAGATCATTTGCTGCTATCACAACAAATTTCTTAGTTAAACCAATCCTATTCAGTCTTTCCGTCTATACCAAGCTCAAATCGTATGGGGTATGTACAATACAGAAGATGTTGATGGTTGTGATTAGCTATATCATCTGTGTGAGGTACTTCATTTTCGCAAGATTTAAGAACAAAAAAACGAAGAAGGGCAATGCGATGAACATATCCTCGTATTCACCAAGTTAGTCGTCAACTTTGTCATAGGAGAAAGACGCCCTCAATTCCTCGAATAAACAAGGTCAATTGGCACTATGCCAATATGACGCCATATGTTTACAACAATCAAATGTCATCTCCAGAATAAAACACTCAGTTGTACGGGCTATCTTACCAACAGAGTTACAACGATTGACATTCCGCATCTCTGAATCATACAAAGAATATCATCCTATTGCTTATCCGGAAAAAATTCCTCCAAAGACGAAAGGAAGTACAGAAAATGCTGATATAGATACCACATTAAGAAGAAGCCTATCCACATTCCCCCAAAGAAAAAAAGAAAATAAGTCTGGAAAAGGAAAGCAGAACACTAACAAGTTGGAGACTATCTCTGAGGCGGATTATGACAGAGGCAGAGCAACTTACAATAATCACAAAAAGAACCGTCAAAAAACTCACATCTCTCATCCAGTGGTTCCAGGTGCAGATGAAGGAAACTGGTGTTACAACCAGGGTTTTCCCGATCACCTGCTTAATGACTCAGAGGATGGATATCTCCTTGAAATCTAAGTGACGATGACAAGATGAATGAGAAAGCTCAAGACGATGAAGATGAAAGATAAAAATGACCTTAATGAGACTATACAAGATGATGAAGATGTAAGAATCGAACATGACTATTATGAGAAAGCTCAAGAATGATGATGATGACGAAAACAGACTTAATCAGAAGATAATGGTGATGATTTTATCCATCCAAAGCTCACAACTCATGTGATGCCATAATACATAAAGAGGAAACTGATGAAGATGATTCTTTCGATCCTACAATTCACACACCCTCTCATATTTCATCATCAAATGACGAAGATAGTGACAATGAAGTTGAAGGAACGAATGTTGAAGGAGCAAAGTCGGATAAAGATGCTACATATGAAGAGGATCAAGGAAATGAGGCAGTCGAAGATACAATACAATCTTGATGTAAGAGATGATGTAATTGACAGATGTTATAATATTACCCCATGTCAAGCAACCCAGGAAATTGAAGAACTCATGTGACCCTAACTCGGTAAATCCTGATGGTCAACAAAAGAGCTCGGTCTGTATCATCTGTGCTTCGACCTCCAACAAGCTGATCCAAACAAAGATACCGTGTTTGATGATATTTTTGGCAACATACTGAAGCCAACCTCTCTAATTGCTACTCCAGTAACAGCCATCATAGAGCCACCTTTACTGAACAAACAATCCTCCACTCAACACACGAATCCTCCCTTCTCGTCAGTCAAATTCAACAACCAACCAATTCTGACACCTGGCTACTACTACCAAGCTCCTCGCTACAAAATCTATTCCCTAACTTTGGCTTCGATGTTTTTGGCCTTTGATAACCATACTTGAAAAGCGTTAGAAGACAAAACTTCTAAGCTTCTCGAACTCAGACAAACATCCCAAAAACTTATACCATACTCAACCAGGTAATGCATAGTCTACACTTTGTAAAATACTTTACAATGTTGATTTTTGTTTGCGATCAACGAATAAAGCGATCCTTCGTGTATGTTCATTTGGTTCTTGCTTTTGCTAAATCGATTATCTTCAATTTTCCTTCTCTATATCTTGTTTGTGTTGCAATTTTTTCTCTTTTTCACATTTTTTATTGCAATCCTAATTATATACGAAAATCCGTAGATAGTATCAACCATCTTCCAGATTCAAATAATTTCGGATCATTCTTTTGACTTTCTTCGTTCTTTTGGACTCACCAAATAGATAATGATGGTAAAGTAAAATCACATAACTTTTGACTATAATAACATTCCCATTTCAATGTCAAATTTCCAACCGCACCAAAGATAGAAAATGACATAAGATTCGGGAAATATAAACTTTACACTTTAAGCAACTAGCAACTGTAAATTAAACTTAAATTAACAGGATAGGTTAAGGTTAAGGGTGTAACAAAACAAATAATTGGTGTAGTTCCTAGAAGAAATAGGCTCTACAGATTGTTTAGTGGATCATCACTCTAAAAGATAATAGGGAAAAGGTGTTTTTAACTAGAGTTAACTATCCGATAAGGATAGCGATTTGAGTGTAATCCTAAACATTTAACCAAATTAAACAAGTTACACCCAATAAATCCATAATACTCATTATTGTGAGTCTGAGGATATACCAAGCCAAGTTCTAAAGTCCACAACATCATCTGCACACTCATATTTTGTGGGAATTAGGTAAAACAATTTGGAAACGAAAAGGCTAAATTCTCACACATAACTAACAAGGTTTATGTTGTGTGTGGGTTATGATCAAGTAATTTCACAAAATAAATGCTTGAAAATTTAAATATGATGATGCATAAGTTTAATCATTTTAATCATTTTTAAATGGTTAAAAATAGACAAGTAACATTCTAATATCCCACCCCCCACTTAATATACAACGTCCACGTTTTAAAGATAAAAATTAAAAATACAAGGAATTAAAAATACTTATTAATGAGAAAAACTCCCTTGATATTTGCTTGGTAGATTCTCCAATTTGCGTTTATGAGCAAGATTGTGTGTTGAACAACCGTCTTGAGGTTTCAAGACACCAACACTTCAAGATCTTCTAGATTTGTAAATTCTCCACCAATATTTGTCGATATTTCCTTCACGGGGTCCTATGTAAAAATAGGAAAAACATGCATTCCTATCTTGGCATCTACGGCTAATTTAAACTAAACTAAACAACTAAATACGAGTCATGTCTGGTGGATACGCCGTATCAAATAAATAAAATACGCCGTAATTACAGAACGAACAATAATGTTTTTTAAAAGTGCAATAAACTTTAAAGACTGATAACGGTCTAGACAATCAATACTTCAAATGTATGGATCAATAAACCGTGATTGATTCTGGAAGACAACTCGCTAAAAATTAAATAAAAACTCCCCGGGTTGTCTCCGGGAACACTTTTGTTTACAGCAAAGTCTTTAATGTTAGACTTGTCTTCAGCCTTCTCTCACTATTCTATCACATGCACCTTACGTGACCCCTAGTGTGATGCATTCTTCTAAAACGAACTCGAAAAAAGTCGGATCCTAGAAATTCAAAACTCCTTTGCGTAAACTCTTAACTTTGGTAGATCGAATCCTGTTCATCTTTATAATAGTCACTTACCTTCCGTAATGGTGGATGTTAATTGCATTGCTCATTATGGGTGTTTAAAACCTCGGATGTTATCGCACTATTAGTAAGTATACTTCATCTCAACCATTGTGTAATGTGTAATCAATTCCATCAAACCGTCCTTGCTTTAAATTCCAACTTCACTTTAAGAAACGTTCACCCAACAATAACATCGCCCATTCCTTCATCACGATAAGCATCCATATCTTCTAAAACTGCAAAAGTCAGTCACAACAAAAAAGGTTCCAACAAAAATAGGCACATTCATTAAGGCTCCTACAACATTGTCACCTTTATACACCATCTTATCTTTCATTATAGAGTTGTGAAACTTTTTGGACATCACATTGACATACAATAACAAGAAGAAGTTGACGTGTGTAAATTCAAATAATCTATCATGCATGATAACTTTAAGATGTGAGCACATTCTATGTGGATTTTTCTTAATTATGTATAACTAGGTAATCATCAATTCCATATCAAGATTTTCATCCCTAGTTCTAAATTCCTCAATTATCTTACCTTCCTTAATGGTAGGCATTAAATCATCACCTTGATCTCTCCTAAGCTCAAATGTTCATTTAGTTTGATGTAATCTCCATTCAAAGGGTCTAATGATCTATCAATCACCAAAGTCTCTCCCATTAGCCTAGCTTCTAAATCAAGTTCCATTCTTTCTCTTAAACTTAGCATGTAGACCCTCTTAATTAAACTACTAGCAGGTTTAACACTTTTGAAAATAATATTTTCTTCCCCACTCTTAAAGTAATCTTTCGTTTGTAAACACAATTTAGCATGGGCTGTAGAACAAAAATGGTCTTAACCAAGGATCAAGGGCACTTTGACATCCTCGGGCATATCTAGAATCATAAAGTCTACGGGGAAAGTAAATTTATTAATTCTTACTAGTACGTTTTCAGCAATTCCTTTTGGATATTTCACTATCTTATCCGCTAATTCCACTGTTAGCTTAGTGTGAGCTAATTCGCCTAATCCTAAGTTAAGGTGAGGGTCCCCAGAGAGAATGCAAAAACACTAAAGCTAGCTCCAAAGTCAACAAGGGCATTAACAAAGCAAACATTGTTAATAAAGCAAGGTAAAGTGAAACTCCCTGGGTCTTTCTCCGTTTGGGTATAGATTCTTTGATATATGAAGCTCCATAAGCTTCCACTAATTTTGGTCCATAGTTCCCCTCTTCTTTTTCATAGTAATAATTATCCAAATGACTTGGAAAAGGAACCGTCGAGTGTCATCTTACGGTTGTACAACAGTGTATTCGTCTGTCCGTTGCATAACGTGCGAAATGAGGAGATCCCAATACGCCAATCATGTTGAATCAGCTTCAATAGTAGTCGAGATTAACTTGACTTGATCTATCTGGTTCTTTCAGTCGAGCTAGGTAAACTTCCAAATCCTTTCTCATGTAGTACCATGCTCATTTACCCGATTTGTACTCTAAATTTTTAAACTAGGCAGCAATCATTGAAGCCACTCGATTTCATTGATCAAGTTAAGAGTTTTCCTCGTTGTCTTCTTTTCGAGTTCTCCCATAAATTTTCCCAAGTTATCTTCCTTGGAATGCCTTACGTTCTAGTAACAGAAGGATATTACGTTGTTCTTGATAAAATCCTAGGATGTTTTGTTTCTCTATATCCCTCCGCCTGAAAGGGTCCACATAAATTTGGAGTAAGTAAGCTTCTCTAGGTGATTCCTTATTCTATTTATGAAGCAATCCTTTGGTTAATGGGTCCTTTGGCATTGTTTCCCACATCCTACTTAAGCAGCATAAACACTTTCATTCACCTTCTTAATTGCCTCTTCCTAGTAGTTGTTCAGTTGTGTCTTTTTAGAGCAGCTACTGTCCTTCAAAA
Organism: Tanacetum coccineum; assembly: GCA_026074375.1. Taxonomy (NCBI): domain Eukaryota; kingdom Viridiplantae; phylum Streptophyta; class Magnoliopsida; order Asterales; family Asteraceae; genus Tanacetum; species Tanacetum coccineum. The sequence goes on along the minus strand of BQNB010038213.1, from coordinate 4,513 downwards.
GTCTCAGTACTTCTTCCTCTAGATATCCATAGTGCCATTTTGAGAGTATTCTGCCATTTCTTGGATGTCCTTTTTAGCATCTACTATCTGTCTTATTTAACGGCACAGCCACTTGAGGACAAGAATCATCGTGTTGATACATTCAAACCCATTGTAGAACAAAATTACCTCCTGCATCTCAGTCAAATAGTGTAGAATACACATATCAATTCGTACCTAAAATAACCCAATTAAACCTAAAACAGACCAAAAATGGCAAAATTATGCATGTTATTGTTGTTTTGTTTGGTAGGTACGGATATATCAAAAAAATCCACAAGAAACCAGTCAAAAATGGCAAGCACGATACAGATATCATAAAGAGAACAAAAAGAAGCCAAAGAATCAAAGCCGAAGCCAGAAAGGTCAAGCCTCAGTCAAATCCAGTCAAGATGGTCAAAAATTGGTCAACAAAAGTCAACCAATAAAAGACAAAACCCAAAATGTTTCACTATTAGCCCTCCAAGTTTCACCAAAGTACAAAAATAACCCCTCATCCCTTATTGGGCCTCAAAAAGCTTAATGGGCCTTCTAAACCCTAAAATACCTTACCCGGATCTAGTAAGCCCAAAAGCCCAATTCATAAGCCCATTACTAGCCCACTTCCTTTTTTTATATAAACCACAAGGGCCAAACTTGCAATTTTCGAAAGTTATTTATAACTAGAAAAGGGAAAAGAAAAGAGAGGGGCTAGAATTGCATTTTCCTCAATCTATAACAGTTTTAACTGTGGAAAAAAAAGGCGCGAAACCCATTTACTATTCACCCGTCGTCCCATCTTTACCCAAGCTTAAAAATGAGAGGCAATTGAGATTAAAAAGTTAACAATGGTCAATTCATGAGCTCGTTAACACTAAGGAGGGGTCATATCAGTCAAATCAAGGGTTACTTAAGCTCTCACTCAAGCTTTTGACACGTCAGCCATGGTGAAAGCACAAATAATAGTGGGTTTTTGTGCTAATCTACTCAGAGAAGAAACACAAGTGTGCCTCACATGATTGCCCGACGATGTCATCCAGTGAGGACACTTAGGTGAATCCTATGACCAAATAAATAAAGATCAAAATGAAAGAAAATCAGAGGTTGGATGATTTATGAAGGCAAAGGGCTAAAGGTTCATTGTTCAGACTATAAATAGCCCTCAACGAGTTCACACACAATAGGTATAAAGCGAAAAAACGAGATATCATTTTTTTTCATTCACCTAGTTTAAATATTAAGCTTGTAGCTTTAGATTTAAGTTTTAGCTTAATTTCCTTTTTCCAGCTTAATTTTCCTTTTAAACATTGTAACTTTCATTTCAAGTATTGTAACCAAGCTTTTTATTAATGATAATTCAGTTTTTAGATAATCTCTCATAATCTCTTTATTTTCATATCAATTGTTAAACTAAAGCCATATGCTCTTCATGAGTCTCTAATCTCACTGGTTGAGCTTAATTAACCTTAATTATACCTTAAACTCTTTAAAATCAACTTAAAAACTATTTCCTTATTATGTTTGGACTGTTTAATCATTTTGGAAGGAGATCCAATCATGGAAGGGATCTCATGGACACTTTGAAGTTTTATGGAAGTTTGACCAGTCATGGAAGGGTCAAAGATAGACTTTTACTCCTAGCTTATTCATAAGCTAGGAGAGCTTGTAGCAAAGCTCTAAGAGCAGTCATAGCCTTTGTTATGCTAAGGCATCTGTAAGTCTTTCATTTACTTTCTTGTCTTTCATCTTTTTAGTGTAATTTTGCCTAAATACTTGTTAGTTGCTTAATCTTCTTATTGTGTTATTAACTTGTGCTTCATTGTCATTTGATATGCTTATTAGGATCATTATAGTATGTTTAATTTCTAGTAATTAGGATTTAAGTAGTGAATTTTATTCTAGCAGTTTAACAAGATTCATAAGTTCAGTTTAAGGGGTGTTTGGTTTGGGCCAATTTGACCTAAATAAGTCAAAGGTTTTAGTTAAATTTGTTTGAGATAGTTTAGGTTAATTGAAAATCATTAGGAAATGAGTCCTTATGAATCAGTTTGAAGTTTTAGTGATTTTATGGCTTATTTACTTTTCCTCAGCACCAGGGTACCTTTAGCTTTTCTTTTTGCTTGAGAAATTTTGATCTAAATCCCTTAAGGTTTGGATTTTGCTTGCATTGTGTTTATAAACACTCAATAAGTGAGTTAAAAGTGGTAGTACTCTTTAGGAAACCTGCATTTGAATCTTTGTGGAATTGCAAATTGCACTAGCAGTACTAACTTTAGTTAGTACTGCTGGTTCTTAAACCACAATTTAAGCTAGCAATATTAGGATCTAGTAGCTTACCTTTTAGTATTTTATAGTTTAGTTATAGCTTAATAGAGATTAAGTCTTTAATTTTATTGTCTAACTTATTCTCCTAGCTTATTTTGCTATCAAAAGTCATTAAAAAACTCAAAAAGCCAAAAACAGTAGCAAGTAATCTTAGTTCCTAAATTTATATTTTCAGCTTATGGTATCTGTTTTTATGACTTGAATTTGTAGCTTATAGGTTGTTTGTTAAGTTTTCATAAGCTAAGGTTCTGTCTTAGCTTATTTAAGGTTTTGGCCAGTTTAGTTTTTAAAGTTTTAAGTGTTTTACTTGAGTATGCTTATTTGTTCTTTGATTTTAGTTAACTTTCAGTGTTTTCAGTTTAGTTTTCTTATCATTTCTAGTTCATACACATTATAAGCTATCTAGAATAGCTTTTGGTTTTCAATTTGAGCTTATTTCAAGCCTTGTGCAAGCATTTAAGTAAAAATGAGCTCAAATGCCTACATTCTGAGGTCAGAACTTCAAAAGCTCTTTTAGAGCTTATCTTTGAGTTTAAGCCCATAGTGCTTTTGTTAAAATTGATCTCCCCAGCTTATTCTACAACTTTGGTCTTTTGAGTTTTGAATTTTAAGCTGATTTTAACATCACCTTATTTTTAAGCTATTTAGGACTAAGGGTGAAAACGGGTTGGGCCTCAGGGTAGAAATTGTAATTTTAATATTACTCAGTTAGTCCTTCCCGTTAGTTAGCTAGTTACCCAGTTAATCTTTAGGTCTTTGCATAGTTAGTCCTTAGGTTAGTTAATTAATTAGTTTTATTTAGTTTTAATTAATAATTAGGGTTAGGTTTTAATTAGTTTAATTAAACTTTTATAAAAAGATAAAAATTAGGGCTTTTATTTTTAGAAAATTTCTGCACATTTTCTTTATTTAGTGTAATTTTTATAAAATTTTTAGGACTTTATTTTTAATAGTTTTATTATTTTTATAGTTTTTAATTAGTTTAAATTTTAGAAAAATCATATCTTTTAATCTAAAAAGCCAAAAATAGTAATTTCTTTTTCTAAAATTTTCTTTTTACTTATTTTACTTAGGAAAAATATAATTTCAATTATTTTCTATTTTTTTTATTTTTAGGATTTAATTAGAATTAAATAGTTTTTAATTAATAAAAAAATTCAAAAATAATCTAAAAAATATTTTTATTTTTCTTAAAATTTTCTTTTATCCTAATTTAGGTGTAGAAAATTAGTTTGCATTTTTAGGGTTAAATTTAGTTTACTTGCTTAATTGTTGCGTTTTAATTGTTTCCCGTATTAGTTTAATTGTTGTCCATTTTAATTGTTGCTTTAGATTATCAAATCATCCATTTGCTTATTCAAATCATAATCCGGACTTAAACGAGGATTCAATTTCACTAGTCGTTGGGGAAACGACCCGGGTGATCATATTTGCCCGGTAATATACGTATTCTATATATATCTTTGTGAGTGGAATTGTCCAAGGGTAACTTGGGGATTCCTTAATTTCTCTAAAAGTATAAACAGTATTTTATATGTATAAATATCTACAATCAATTTTTGGCGCCGTTGCCGGGGACTAGTGTTTAAGATTCCTTCGTTTTGTGATTGATTTGGTTTGAAGATCCTTTCACCCTTGAAAGTTTCATTCTTGTTTTATAATTCAAAAATTTTTAAAAATCATAAAATAAAAAAAAAAGTAAAAAATATTTTCCTTTTCTATTTAGTATAAAAGATAAAAAAAACAAAATCAAAATATAATACTCTCAACGGAGGTATTATCATAATCAATTCCGGTGAACTTGTTGGTTCCCAAATCGAACTAAAGATTTAACACTTGCCATTTGTGTCTCTACGAAGTACGGCTCACCTTGAAAAGCAATTTTTGAGAGCTACCGTGAAGTAGTTGATTATTTGGTTTAAGTCTCTTCCGTGTAACCGTTAAAATTCATTAAATAAAAAAAAATTAGTGAAATTTTTGTTTGCTTTTTAATTTCTTATTTGGTTCAAGTTGTCTCTCGTTTTGTCCGTAAATAAAATATGTTGTTTAAAGAATCGAAAAAATCAAAAATAATCTTCTTTTTCTTCTTATCCATTTAATTCTTTTTCTTAAACCTCTAAATTGTTTAATTCTTATGACGTCTTATCGTTCAAAATCTCTTTACGCAATC